>BJCM01096482.1:0-18778 GCA_018326385.1 Flaveria bidentis
ATTACAAATAATATCCATGAACAAAATATCCATATAAGTTGTTCTTTCTCACATTCAATCTATTTAGAAAACCCATTTTCTAAAACGGTGTATATATTTAATTGCATGATCATATCATCAATTAAACATTAATTGGTGTTTGCTAAGCTTGTTATTGGGTATGACCCGACTTGGATCATAACCTACTAACCACATCAATGTTCTATGTGTCTTGGGCATAAAGGATCCAACACTTGTAGTAGATTCTTGCTTGTTTTGTCATTTGCTTTGCTGAATAGCGAATGAGATCCTTTGATTGACTGGGTAGCTTTGCAATGGGATAAGAGATCCATATTGGTCTTGATTCAACTTTTGGAAGCTTTTGTAACTTGACAATGTTAAGACACATCTTGATCTGTGAGGAACCAACACGCACGTCTGTGATTGATTCATCATCTGAGCTTGTCCAGTCTCGTATACATAGATCTTTCTCCAACGGATCTTGATTGACATCTTCTATTGTGTCGGGTTCTCTTATAGGATTCTGATTGCTGATGATTCGACAACCGTTCCTTCTTTTACAAACTTGACAGGAACAAACGAAGGAATATTACATGTTTTGAATTTGTTGAAGAAGGTTGGAGAAGCAACTGATATTGGTTTTGGAACACCAGAGGTGGAATCATCATCAATCTTATCAGATCCTTGCCCAAGGAATCCCAAACCTATTGGAGAATTCTACGCATCTCTAACCTCTTTAAAATTAACGCTGTTTAAACCTGCATTTAAACGATTAATTTCGGCAGCTTCAATCAAATCATTAGATGGATGAGGTTGAGGCATAGGAGAGTAACAATGAGTGCTAGAAGGAGGATAGACATATGGATTTTCACCACAACCCACTCCCGTTTTAATCGTAGCTCCCATTTGTTTACATAGTAACTCTTCCTTTTTCATTCCGGATATGGTCCATCTATCAAGCTTTGTTTTAAGCTTGCTTGTTTCAAATTCAACCAAGGTCACTCTTTCATTTAAAAGATGAATTTCAATATTTCTTTCAAGAAGAGTTTGTTTTAAATTATCATTTTCTTTTAAAGCTTCATTTAATTTTATGAAATACTTGGCTTCATTCTTTTTAAGTTCTGTGTTTATGGTGGTTAATTCCTTTTGGTTATCTAAAAGTAACCTATTAGCTTTATACACACCAAATAGTCTAATTTTGCAAGCAGAAGAACACATATCCTGAACTGTCTCGTATGGAATATCCAGGATGACTCTTTTAGCAGTAAGAGCCTTCTCGCTGTTGCAAACTCTGGTATTTTGCTTCCATTTCTCTTCCTTCTCAACATCAAAAACTTTATCATTCAACTTAACTCCACCTTTACCTATTGATGTCTGCTTAAGCTCCTCTTGTACCTCTTCAATTCTAGGTTTCGGTAAACCATCAGAATTGGTGTCAGAATCTAATCTCTTTTTGGGTTTCTCTATGGAGTTTGAAGTGATCTTTGCAGTTAGATATGTCGCTTCATAGTACTCATGACGTTTGATATCCAACTCCATTTCTTTTAGTTTGTTGATCACCTGCATTAGTTAGTAATCCCGAAAACCTCTATCTCGTTTAATCGACTTGGCGTGTGAGCTCCATTCTGATGGGAGAGAATCAAGCAATCTTAGAACTTTTTCATGATTTCTCAATTAAGCATCAAACTTCTTCAGATTGTTTGCCACCAACAGAAAACGATCAAGAAAATCGGACATCCTTTCATTCTTTAAAGCTACAAAATAATCAAACCGACATTGTGCAATTATTAGATTATCAGATTTACATCTTCTTGATTCGAGATAATTGAGAAATGATTGTATATCTTCTTGAAATGTTTGTTTTTGCATGACTTGCATTTTTAAAATGAGAAATAATAGTAACTGATGATGTTATCTGATTTACATCTTATTTTTAATTGCAAATAATAGAAAAACAATGAGATGCTTTAGTGATATGTTTGGTAGACTCAGCCTGAAGAATAAACTAGACACCAGCATAATGATTTAAATTAAAATATATGCTTAAGGACGTCTGGATTTACGCAATCATTTTGGCCTGCACGAAAACTGAGTCCCGCTAAAAATTTGATTGAGAATTGATCATTCACCCACCATGATACAAATCATATAACCATATCTTTGAGCCAAGATTGGTGTATTTATGTGTCTTGTGCTTGTGCTAATCTCTTCTGTTGTACGGTAGTACTGACCTGGAGTGATGATATTCTTTGTTGTACGATATACTGACCTGTAGCTCTCATCAGCACATGATTAAATGGTCATCTCCTTTGTTATACGTGAGTATAGACCTGGAACTCTCACCATTTTGGTCTAAGTAGTGTCAAATCATCTAAACGATGAATTCATCATAGAATGAAACGTTCTGTTGATAATCACTTGCACACTAATGCACAAGCCTTGCTCTATATAGATCATAACAAAATTCAAGAAATCCTGAGGTAGGGTGAGGGTTATTGCCAAATGATTGTGGGGTCCTAGCATTCTAAAGTATTTAATCGAACCTTAATAAATCATTTGCTGCTTGGTGAAAAAGATAGGGCATGGGATTAAGTGGACAAACATATCATTAATCGTTATTGTTCAGTTTGACAATTTCAAAATCATTGAAAAACTGTGATTAGATTCAATTGTCAGTGTGATCTTATTGCTTGTTGATGTTTAAATTCATCTTTGTGCTAAAGTATATCTTGAGGATATGATCTCATGATCGATTCAGTTCTCGGTTATAAAAAATAGATATATAAAATAAAAAAAATTATAATAAATTTTCGTTTCAAAATTCTTTTAGGACTTCCATATTATGTTGTTACAATTTTATCATTTTTCATGAATTTCACAGAAATTGCGCACAAACGAACACGAGTTCGCTTGTTTTTCACACATAGATAAATACGAGTTTATTTTGTTAAAATGAAATGATCTAATTAGAAATGTCTAGATTGTGTTTGAGAATGTGTTTCAGATATTAGCTGTAAGCGATGTTCGATCATCACTTGAGTAGTATACCTAATCAGAGAACTTGTTCCTCAAGTTTGTAGAAGATACCGGGCTAGGAATCCTCCTCCTACATCTTCTGAAGCACCCAAGATTAGAGATTTGGGAAATCTGTTCCAATATCCATGCAAAGATTGCATTCAAAAAGGGGGGAGTGCATAAATAGGGGGAGCTGATGAAGTGAATAATGTTTCTAATCATATTCAGAAAGATTCAAATTGAATATCTTTTAATGTTGACTTCTCGGTGTTGAATTCGTTTGAAAACGTTGTTAAAGATAGACTAAGGGGAAGTTTTGTTGGAGCTGTACAAGATAGTCTATTTTATCAACACAATCAAAGTCAACAACAGTCAACGTCACTGTCAAAGTCAACAAAAGTCTAACCCGACACGTTCGAGATGAAGAACAAAGACAAGACGTTGAAGATTTAGATGACTAGGAGTTATATTGTAATAAATATATTTTGTGTTAACAAATATATTTTATCTTGTTTTTAGTCATTTTTATGCTTAATATGTAAGTTAGTATTAATTAGCCTAAGTCTAGGGAGTTAAGTGCAATTAGTGAATATTAGTCTAGACTATAAATAGGTTAATTATCATTAGGTTTTGGTTAATGGTTGAATGACCAATAGAATGAGGGATTAGATGCAAGTTTGTTTATGACTGTGGCAAACAAGATTAGAGGAGTGAGAGCAGAAGTGAAAAGGCTTGCAGAGCGTGTAAGGGCTCAAAATGATCTAAACATGGATATACAAGATCTAACATGGCAGTTTGGGCAAGCTAGTGCTCATCCCGAAGGGGCTCGTGAAGCAGGAAGAGACCATGGAGAATCATTTGCTGAATCCCCTAAGGAAGTTGTTGCAGAAGGTGTTGAAGACAAATCAAAGGCAACAGAGGAAACTAGAGATGGCAAGATACATCAAGACGAGTGAAGCTGGTGAGTTCCAACCTAGGGGGAGTATTGAAGATCATGTATAGGTGTATGTAATTAGATTTATGTAGTTTTGCAGTCCAGCGAAACTGTGAGCAGTCAGCTGATTAGTTAGCTCGGCGAAATTACTGTTAGTTAGCTCGGCGGAATTACTGCTTATGCCGGCGAAACTACAGTTTCGGCAGAACAGTTTCGCTGACAACGAAACTGTCTATGAAACTAAGACTGCTATATATAGTTTTTTATCAATATCATTGTATGGAAGCTTGCAAAACCCTAATCGTTGATCGTTATTGCAAGTTACCTTTTCTAAGCAGTAAATTCACAGAAATATCATGTGCTTTGATGTTATTGAATGTATTGATCTTCATTGTCTTATATTGAATAAGTTGTTATTGTTTTCAATCTTCATTGTTCATCTTGTTTAGTTTGTGTCTTTGATATTGAACGATTCATCATTTCATTTGCACTGTAATACGATCAAATGGACCAACAAATAGTGATTGATCCTATATTAAGACTTTGAAGATCATCTGCTATTGCTGATGAAGAACTTTCAGTCACATGGTCTTCTTTTATCTTCCACACCTTCCTTGGAAGATTAGACTTGACCTTCAATACATTGAAAGTTTACGATGTATTATTATGCCTTAAACTACTTTCGCTCATGATGAAAAAGATTTTTTGAAAGCTTTACTTGAATGCTATTTTTGTATTAAGTAAAGTATTAATGAAAAGTGGAACTTAAGGAATGTTACTCGGGCCCGGATGATGTTGAAAGGTCTTGCAAGCACTATGATGGACTTCACTTATATGGATCTAATGTATTATGATGGATCCATATTCATGAGCATGCTATGTGCTTAGCAGTGTGGATAAACTATCAAGGGGTAAGCTATCAAGTTTATGTGTACCGACTGGGGTAGAGATTTGTTGTCGATCAATAGGGGGCTCTTGCTGTGTTGTACGGTCCCATTTCTAGGACGCTTACAGCTGGTCGATCGTCGCACATAAAACATACAAATACATTTAACTATCATAAAACCTCGCAGCGGAATTATCAAAATAAACATCTTATTTCATTATAAAATCTTGTGCAAAAAAATACATCGTTATCAAATTACAAAATACATGTTGCATTACATCACAAAATCATTATAAATATGGATGCCATCCAAAAGAGCTGAGTAGCCGCCCCGTGCCATTATCAGCAACATACCTACCAACTGGAAACACATAAAAGTCAGCGTTGTTGAGTGAGTTCTAGTTATATAATAAAACATACCTTACTTTCATTAAAACCGTTCTTTACTTTCATGCGATCATACATCATACGTACACATATATAATATCATTATTATCTTCATTAATCATTCATTAACTTTCGTTCATTCACCGTATGTCATTATCATTCACATTCGTTCATACTTTCTTTCTTTCATCCGTACGTTCATTACTTCCGATGACATGTACATTACCCCGAACATTGTGCACGAAGCGGGTAACTTGGGTAGCTAACCCGCACACCGTTGAGCTAACACCCTTCATTGCGTGTGAACCTCCATACATTTGCTTGCAAGCCTTTCTCATATTCATTCATTCATTAATGCATGCATTCATTCATCATGCTCCTCTTTTCATTATCTTCCACTTTACGTTACATAATACTTTCATTTCATTCGTCAAAATTCAATCGTAAAGCCATGGGAAAATAATCATACATCACAAGGAACATAAACATAACAGTCAACATCATCATACAAGGCATCATACATACATAACATGCATAACATACATCATGCATTGTCATACAATCATCATACATCATGCCTATCACATCATCTATGACCTCAAAAAGTCAGCTTACACATCCCCGGGAACCTCCCAAGTCTAGGCCTACATTTCATATTTTCCCCCAGAAAGTCAGAAAACATTCTAAGTGTTCATCCGCATTTGCCTTTTTATTCATCCGCATTTTCTATAGTTTATCCGCATTTGCCTTTTGTTCATCCGCATTTGCTATAGTTCATTCGCATTTCCCATACTTAGACTTGCTCATCCGCATTTCCATCCGAATTTCATATGCTCATCCGCATTGACTTTCATATGCATTTCCCATACTTAGTCAATGCTCATTCGCATTGACTTTCATCCACATTTCCCATACTTAGTCAATGCTCATCCGCATTGACTTACTTAGCAGTAATACTTATCCGCATTAGCTGTTCCTCCGCATTTATTCCCATTACTCATCCGCATTTGCTTCCGTATACTTATTCTAATCTTAAACATATGAGCCCTAAACATCAGATTTCCATTCCCAATCATTGACTAATATGTTCAAAGCTTAAATCTTACCTTCTAAGCCATAGAAACACAGCCAATACTTCACTAATCATAAACATAGCTCAACATCACATCATAATCATGGCATACACACATTCAGACATACGGGTTGGAAACCCAGTTTAATGAAAACACACATTCATGCATTTCCAGCCCCAAAATCAGTTAAAACGTGTAAAAAGAGGGGTTCTAGAACTCACCTTTGCATCTCTTGAGTATGGCTTCTATTAACTCATTCGCAAATTGCATTCAATTGCCTAGAAACCCACTAAAAACATACCTGAATGCATACAAACACACATAAGCATAAACCAGATGACATAAGCGGTTAAGAACACCATAAAACCATGAATTCGAATTTTCAGCTTGATCTTCTTCAAAACCCGAAAACTTTACACACTCTCTCTAGAATCCGTAAGAGGAAAGGTGATGTGAAAGAGTGGGCGGCCATCACCTTTATATACCAACTTTTTCAAAGTTTTGTCCTTTTGACACTTTTCACCCCTTAACCGGGTAAAATGTCTTTTCTTCTTTTTCTTCACCTTATTCTTCTTTCTTGGGATTTAATAAAAATAACCGGGTGTTACAAGTCCACCCCCATATTTTGGTTTCGTCCCCAAAACCTGTTAAACTTCAAAGAATTGTGGGTAATGCAGCCTCATTTATTCTTCAGTCTCCCACGTAGACTCGGATCCCTTCTTGTGCTTCCACTGTACACGCACAAGAGGAACCACTTTATTTCTAAGTCTCTTCTCTTTTGAATCAATGATTGCCACTACTTGCTCCACATAATTGAGCCGTTCATCTACTTCGATATCCTCCAGTGGAACAATCATATCCTATACTGCTAGACATTTCCTCAGATGAGATACATGGAATGTCGGATGACTTCCACTTAACTCACCTAGTAACTCCAGCCTATAGGCCACCTCTCCTACTCTAGCAATGATTCGGAAAGGTCCTATATTTCTTGGGCTCAACTTGCCCCATTTTCTGAATCGAATGATACCCTTCCATGGTAAGACCTTCAACATAACCTGGTTACCCACCTTGAACTCAATCGATCTGCGTCATTTATTAGCATACAACTTCTGTCTATCCTTGACTGGCTTTATGAAGGCTTTGATATTTTCATGCTTCTCAGTCGTAGCCTCGATCACCTCGACGCTCCCTAACTCCTTCTGACAAATTTCACCCCAACACGCGGGTGTTCGGCATCTCCTACCGTATAGCATCTCATAAGGGGGTATACCAATGCTGGCATGATAACTATTGTTATATGAGAACTCAGCTAACGGTAAGTGGTCATCCCAACTTCCTCCAAAATCGATAACACATGTCCGAAACATGTCTTCTAAGGTCTGAATGGTCCTCTCTGACTGACCATTAGTCTAGGGATGATACGCTATGCTGATGTGCAATCTCGTCCCCATAGCATTATGGAATTTCATCCAAAATTTTGATGTAAATCGGGTGTCACGATCAAACACGATAGGCATCGGTACCCCATGACGAGTCACAATCTCCTTAATGAAAAGATCAGCCAACCTCTCTAATGAATATGTCTCTCAGATCGGTAGAAAGTGAGCACTCTTTGTCAAACGGTCAACTATCACCCATATGGCATCATACGCTTTCAGGGTAAGAGGTAGCTTCATGATAAAATCCATGGTAATGTGCTCCCACTTCCATTCCAGTATATCCAACGGTTGGATCTTTCCATATGGCTTCTGATGCTCCGCCTTCACTTGCAAGCTTAATACCTGACCACCAATAGTCTTTCTTCATGTCTTGGTACATCTTTGTGGCACCGGGATTAATAGAGTATCAAGTCTTGTGAGCTTTATCCATTATCTTCATGCGTAGTTCCCTAAAACGAGGAATCCACATTCGTCCAAATCGAGTTTTAACACCAAGTGTGTTTTCACTCAATTCCGCAACCAGGCCTCTCATTCTTTCTGAGTTAAGATGATCTTCCATTAAAGCCTCATCTTGAAACTCTTTAACTTGCTTCATCACATCATAGGTCATGATTAACCGGTACGCTTTTACCCGAATCGGTTCGGGTCTCTCTTTTCGACTAAGGGCATCTGCCACCACGTGGCTTTACCCGGATAGTAATGGATCTTGCAGTCGTAATCCTTTATAACTTCCAACCATTGTCTCTGTCTCATGTTCAGGTCCTTCTACTCAAAGAAGTACTTCAAGCTCTTGTGGTAATTGAATATGGTGCACTTAGTCACATAGAGATAGTGCCTCCAAATCTTTAGCGCAAAGACCACGGCTGCTAGCTCCAAATCACGAGTAGGATAATTGACCTCACGAACCTTCAACTATCGGGATGCATAGGCTATAACCTTCCCTCTCTGCATTAACACACACCCCAACCCCGAGTAGGAAGCATCAAAATAAACCACCAAATCTTCACTTCCATCGGGTAATGAGAGAACAAGAGCTTGAGTCAATCTCGCCATCAATTCCTCGAATGCCTTCTCTTGAGCTTGACCCCATATAAACTTCACATCTTTTCGGGTCAACTTAGTGGAGAAGCGATTTTAGAGAAGACTTGGATAAATTTCTGTATTTGCTCGCCAAACCCAAGAATTGAAATATTTGGAGACTTCCATTGCATCACCGCCTCTACCTTTTCTGGATTTACTATGATCCCGTCAGGGTTCACCACATGACCCAAGAATTGAACATCGCGCAGCCAGATCACACACTTGGAGAATTTGGCGTACAACTTCTCCTTTCTCAACAATGTGACCAGTGTGCTCACTCTCGCTCTTCGAATAAATCAGAATATCATCAATAAACACAATCACTTATTTATCCAACATTGGCCGACACACTCGATTCATTAGATCCATAAAAGCAGTTGGCGCGTTGGTCAAACTAAAAGACACGACAAGAAACTTGTAATGACCATATTGCAAGCGAAAAGTTGTTTTAGAGATATCCTATTCCTTCAATTTCAATTGATGGTAGCCCGATCGAAGATCTATCCTTCAAAACCAATTGGCACCTTGAAGCTAATCAAACAAATCATCGATCCTCGGTAAGGGGTATCGGTTCTTCACCGTCAACTTGTTCAGCTCACGGTAGTCAATACACATCCTCATACTACCATCTTTCTTCTTTACGAATAAGACCGGAGCACCCCAAGGAGAGATACTCGGTCGAATGAACCTCTTATCAGGCAGCTCTTGCAACTACTCCATCAACTCCTTCATCTCAGTTGGAGCCAACCGATACGGTGCCTTCGCAACAGGTTGGGCACCAGGTATCAGATCAATCTGAAACTCAATATCTATGTCAGGTGGCACTCCTTGTAAGTCTTCTGGTAACACGTCTAGGAAGTCACACACAACCGGTACAATGGATAGTTGTGGTGTTGGCGTATCTATATCCTTTACATAGGATAAGTAGGCACTACACCCATGCCTCATGCGCTTTCCCGCCACCGCCATTGAGATTACCTTTGGGCTCGTCGTGACCCGATCCCCATAAACAGTTACCGAACTCCCATCAGGCGCTGTCAAAGGAATCATCTTCTTGTAACACACAATTTTCGCCTCCTAATCCGCCAACCAATCCATCCCAAGAACCAAATCGAAACCACCTAAGGTCATCACAACAGGTCTAACCAGAAATTTGTGACCTTCTAATTCCACGTCACAACCCTCTATCACCTCAAAAATCCTGGTAGAGTTACCTATGGCAGTTTCTACATCAAAGGGCGCAACAACACATCTACTACTAAGAGGCATCTTAGCACAGAAAGCAGCAGAAATAAAACTTTTACTCGCACCCGATTCAAATAACACCGAAGCTAAAGCTTGGTTCACTAGAAACGTACCGGACACAACATCAGGGTCCGTCCTAGCTTCCTCCTGTGTGATAGTGAATGCCCTGGCGCTCGCCCTTTGTCCCTCTCCTCCAACCTTCTTCGCCCCGGAACCCTCAGCCCTCGGCTTCTTACAGTCTTTACTCATATGACCACTCTCCCCATAGTTGAGACACCTCGTACCCCATCTACACTCGCCGCTATGCTCCTTCCCACATTTGGCACACTTCTTCAATCCCGTACCCGGTGAGACTACACGGCGATCGTCCCCCCGTGCTTTCTTGTTACCCGTCGAGGCATCACCCTAACCAAACCTCTTCCTATTCCAGTTCCGATCATGACCACCCTTCTTGCTACTTTAGCCACCACCACTATATCCCTCTCATCATACAATCTCCCTGCCAAATCCACCGCCGACCTAAATGTGCTCGGTCGGGCAATGATCATGTGCTTGCGAATATCCGCAGGCAAGCCGTGAATGTATCTCTTAATCTTTCGCGACAGAGGCGTTACCTGATCCGGCACCAGACGTGCCATTTCGTTGAACTTGGTGGTGTACTGCTGATGTGTCATCGTTCCCGCCTCCAGCTGCAGGAATTCCCTTTCCACCTTATCCATCTCCCAGTGAGGACAGAACTCCTCAATCACCAACTTCTTCAGCTCGGACCATCCCATCCTTCCAATAGCCCGACTACCCTCAGCTTGGACAATATTGTCCCACAATCATAAAGTTGAGTCCATGAAAGAATGGACAACAAACTTCACCTTTTGATCCTCTCGACACTCGCTGATATTTAAAACAACTACCATTTCTCTCACCCACCGGTGAGAAGCAGCAGTAGTACCATTACCATCAAAATTAGGGGGCTTGCATCGTTGGAATGCCCCATAGTTACAGCCTCGTGCCGCCTCCGGCGCAGGCTCTTCTTCTTCATCATCAGAGAGAACCGTTTCAGGCTCCGGTTGCTGCCGTCCTCCCGAGGAGCTATTCATCTCCTTTCTTTCCCCTTCTCTAACAGCCTTTATCACTTCAGTCACCACAGACGGTAGGATCGTCTACATGTCCTGATGTACTTCCTCCATAACCGCCTCCTTCCCTGAGGCTCTCAAATTAGCACTCTCATCACCACCCTCCGGATGAGGGGTCTCGGTTCTTCCTGAACCACATTTTCAACTATGTGTCATCCTCTCGTGACCTGTGGTTCAACACCATATCCTCCACCACGTGAAGCTTTTGGTGATCTACCACCGACCATCCCCTAACTCACACTGAAAGATTTAAACACCAACACGGTTATTCAAGGGAACAACTCAGTTTATGTCAAGTTTAGTAAGTCCTTAATTACAATGGCTAGTTGTGATTAGTCACTTACTTTACTCTTCATACCCCAAGCATTACCTATCCTGACTACATCATTATCTAAATCTACAAATAACACATAAACCACATAACATGCGCACGCAACACCGGTTGTCATTACGAAAATACATGATGGCACGCAGCTACTCAGATTGGCATCTCTTCCCTTCCCATCCCATTCGCAGTTTAAGTTAAGGTTTATTTAGAAAATTTACCCATTTCACTTAACCTTTGGCTCTGATACTAACATGTAAGGCCCCGTCTCCGGAACGCTTACAACTGATCGATCGTCGCACATAAAACATACAAATACATTTAACTATCATAAAACCTCGCAGCGGAATTATCAAAATAGACATCTCATTTCATTATAAAAGCTTTTGCAAAACAATACATTGTTATCAAGTTACAAAATACATGTTGCATTACATCACAAAAGCATTATGAATATGGATGCTATCCAAAAGAGCTGAGTAGCCACCTTGTGCCATCCTCAGCAACATTACCTGCCAACTAGAAACACATAAAAGTTAGCGTTGCTGAGTGAGTTCTAGTTTTATAATAAAACATACCTTTCTTTCATTAAAACCTTTCTTTACTTTCATGTGATCATACATCATACGTACACATAGATAATATCATTATTATCTTCATTAATCGTTCATTAACTTTCGTTCATTCACCATACGTCATTATCATTCACATTCATTCATACTTACTTTCTTTCATTCGTACGTTCATTACTTTTGATGACATGTACATTACCCCGAACATTGTGCACGAACCAGGTAACTGGCCCAGAGGTCTTTCATAGACCTCAAACATTGGGCATGGAGCTGACTCCAGTACCTAGGGCAAGTACATTCACCACTTATCTTTTCTCTTTCATTCCGGATCAATGCCATATGCTATACCACGGACATTGTGCACGAAGCAGGTAACTGGGTCTGAGATCATTCATAGACCTCGAACATTATGCACGAAGCTGACTTCAGCACCTAGGGCAAGCATTAAGGATCCCATACATATGGTCAATCACAAAGATTGGACCCCAGTGTGCATCCTTCCGGGGTAGCTAACCCGCACACCATTGAGCTAACACCCTTCATTTGGTGTGAACCTGCATAAATTTGCTTGCAAGCCTTTCTCATATTCATTCATTCATTTATGCATGCATTCATTCATCATGTTCCTCTTTTTATTATCTTCCACTTTACGTTACATAATACTTTCATTTCATTCATTAACATTCAATCATAAAGCCATGGGAAAATAATCATACATCACAAGGAACATAAACATAACAGTCAACATCATCATACAAGGCATCATACATACATAACATACATCATGCATTGTCATACAATCATCATACATCATGCCCATCACATCATCTATGACCTCAAAAAGTCAACTTACATAGCCCCGGGAACCTCCCAAGTCAATGCCTACATTTCATCTTTTCCCCCAGAAAGTCACAAAACATTCTAAGTGTTCATCCGCATTTGTCTTTTTATTCATCCACATTTGCTATAGTTCATCCGCATTTGTCTTTTGTTCATCTGCCTTTGCTATTGTTCATCCGCATGTGCTATAGTTCATCCGCATTTGTCTTCCGCATTTCCCATACTTAGACTTGCTCATCCGCATTTCCATCTGCATTTCATATTCTCATCCGCATTGACTTTCATCTGCATTTCCCATACTTAGTCAATGCTCATCCGCATTGACTTTCATCCGCATTTCCAATACTTAGTCAAAGCTCATCCGCATTAACTTACGTAGCAGTTAATACTTATCTGCATTAACTGTTAATCCGCATTTCTTCCCATTACTCATCCGCATTGGCTTCTGCATACTAAGGCAGGTTCTAATCTTAAACATATGTGCCCTAAACATCAGATTTCCATTCCCAATCACTGACTAATATGTTCAAAGCTTAAATCTTACATTCTAAGCCATAGAAACACAACCAATACATCACTAATCATAAACTTAGCTTAACATCACATCATAATCACGGCATACACACATTCATACATACAAGTTGGAAACCCAGTTTAATGAAAACATACATTCATCCATTTCCAACCCCAAAATCAGTTAAAATGTGTAAAAAGAAGGGTTCTAGAACTCACCTTTGCAACTCTTGAGTATGGATTCTTCCAATTCGTTTGCAAATTTAATTCAATCGCCTAGAAACCCACTAAAAACATACCCGAACGCATAAAAACACACATATGCATAAACCCGAGGACATAACCGGTTAAGAACACCATAAAACCTTGAATTCTTACCTTGAATTCGAATTTTCAGCTTGATATTCTTCAAAACCCAAAAAATCTGCACTCTCTTTAGAATCCGTAAGAGGAAAGGTGATGTGCAAGAGTGGGCGGCCATCACCTTTATTCACCAACTTTTTCAGAGTTTTGTCCTTTTGACACTTTTCACCCCTTAACTTGGGTAAAATTTCTTTTCTTCTTTTTCTTCACCTTATTCTTCTCTCTTGGGCTTTAATAAAAATAACCGGGTGTTACATGTGTGCAATTTCATTTATGATGAAATGAATGATAATAAAAGAATGACAGATATTGAACTAGAACTCACTCGGTTTATATTTAAGACGCAAGAAGTGTTATGTATCATGATGTATGCGTGTTCATTATAAGAAGGTTAAAGTTTATATTTTATTATATACTTAAAATTAGAACTCACTCAGCATAGGTGACTTTGGGTGTATAATAATTGGTAGGTAATGATGCAGCTGAGCAGTGCAGGCATGGATGAGGTAGCTACCGGAACGATCCAAGTCTCGCATTCTAGATTTTAATTTTAATAATTTTAATTGCAAAGTTTTTGTGATACAACAACAAGAACAATGTTTTATCATGTATATACAATTATATGTGAAAAGTTTAAATTTCGTTGCAAAATGTCATGTTTTTATGTTATGAATGACCAATTATAAGCGTTCAGGGAATGAACCCTTACAGTGTGAGGCACATAAAGAATGATCAACAAACACAAAACATGATACATATGACAAAGTATAAAAAATGTATAAACATTGCTTGAGTTTAAATGGAAAATATACCTACAATTAATATGTGCGTGATTATATCAAATCTTCTAAAATATTTGCACTTGTGAAGGCTGATTATTTTTATTCTCATATACAGAAAATATCCATAAAATACAAAATATATTGGTTTCATATATGTTTTTAATATTGTGTTCTATATTTTTTTTAACTTTTTAAATCTTCAAAGTTTTTATCCTTGAGTGATAGAAACTTTAAGCAGAGTAATTAAAAATTTTTAGAAAATTTTAACAAGATATTAAAAAAAGATCACAAATACAAAAATATTATATTTTATGTTTTCACAATAGATTAACTTTCTCAAAACATTCAAAACATAAACATATGTTATATAGGTGTGTTGATATGCAAAATTTATTAAATCACAAGTGTGTTTTAGTTAATGTAGATTTCACATATGCATAACATGCCATTGAAAACTCAAAATGAACATTTGTATCATATAGGTAAACATATTATTCCAAACGATATTTACAACATCAACACAGAATATCCAAAAATCAAAGTCAATAGAATAGTAGCAGTGCAAACATCACAACAGACTCCTCATATCCAAAATATTGAATTTTGACAAGTTTAGATTTAATACAGGTAATAGTGTTGGTTTATGGGAGTGAAGGTAACCCAAGCATTTAGACCAATACACGTAGTCATTTTATCATGTTTTGATTACACAAGGAAAAAATGCGGTAACATTGTTAATAGAAATGCGAATGAACAAAATCTTTATACGTACAAGTATTTGTTCTACCATATTAGTTATTGTGATGAATAGTGTCTTTTCGGTTAACAATGCTACTAGTATTCAAACAAAAGTTTTCTAAGTGTGAAGGCATTAGTAAAACACTTGTAGATGCATGTGTACCTAGTTTCTGAGCTTAATGTAATATGTCGTTATTGTCTTACACATATGTAATAGAATGGGCACTTAATGAAATACAAATGTTTGGTTGTGGTTATAATGTTTATTATTTCATTTATTAGTAGTTTAACGCTTATTGAATTGACTATATAGGTTTGTGGTTGTTTGAACTAATATTAGTAATGTAATTATTAATAAATATATTCAAACTTAGTAATATTAAGTTCTCATGCGAATGGCCCATGCTAATGGACCATACGCATGAACAACTTCATGCAAATGACTCAGTCGCACGACTGAACCAGGAGACTGGATCACTCGCATGATTGTAATATGAGATTGACTCAATCGCAAGACTGAACACTCAGTCGTGCGAATGGATCAACCGCATGGCTCAATCGCATGACTAAACCATGCTAATGGTTTAGTCGCCCGAATGAGAAACCCTAACTTATAAATACCACTTAATTCTTGGAAAAATATAAGAAGTAAGAACACTTCGACTACATACGTACCCTAGCCATCCAGAGACCTCTAAGAACCTGTTCCAAGTTCATAGATTGCAATAGATTGATTCCAAATCGTTCTTAACGTTTAGATTAAATTCATAATTGTTTCTATGTGCGTTCTCACTGATTGGATCGCCAATCAAATAGGATTCCGCACTGTTTGATTCGATATACACGTATATAAGTTAGTATTTCGTTCAATACACTATCCTAACAAGTGGTATGAGAGCTTTGGCTCTTGATTTACATGTGATTCAATCGTTTTTGATACAAAAATTGTGTTTTTTCACTAAAAACGCAATCTTTTTGTGTCAAACGGTGTCTTAGACGTCTCATGTTCGTAAACTTTAACTTTTTCCGGCATACGACAATTAGGGTTAGTGAAAATTTGTGTTTTTGCAGCCAAAACACCTTAAACCTACGAAGTTTCAAAATCCAGCAGCTTTAGTCGCTTGATTGACTCAATCGCACGACTAAATACATACGCATCCCTAATATGCACGATAGGACTCATTCGTACCTTCATTCTTACGATTGAGCAGTCTATTCGCATTGTTCAACTGCACTTGTTCATTTGCCCAACTGAGCCATCCACATTAGTTCAGTCGCACTATTGAGCCAACTGCATTGTTCAATCGCATGAATTGCCCAATCGCACACCTTCATTCACACAAGTGAAATAGTTTGTTCCAAAGATTAAAGTTTATAGCAATGGAGGACCAATACTCAGCATTCACAGCAGGGAGAGACTCACGTATTCAGAATTTACTGCTACTGGAGAATGAAGTGGGGAATCATAATAAACCCCCTAAGCTAATCACATTAGATGAATACCCACAATGGAAGCAACATTTCAAGATCTACTTAAATGGAGTAGATCCCAATCTGTGGGAATCTATTGAGATAGGGTACAACATGACAGTAGGAGCTGATGGTGACAAACTTACACTAGGTGGCATGACTGATGGACAAATGGTCAAAAACAATGCTAAGAAGAAAGTCTATGCTTTGCTTACACAGTCAATTCCGATGGATATTTTCCATCAATTTTCTGAGTATACGCAAGCAAAGAAATTATGGAATGCATTGGAGAAGAGATATGACGGGAACACAACATTAAAGGCCATAAAGGCTAAGGCCTTGAAGAAGGAGTTTAACATATTCTCTTCGATTGGTAAAGAAAGCCTGGATGATGTTATCTATAGGTTCTACCACTTGATAAGTGAGATGCACACTCATGGAGTAACAACGTCAATGGAAGAAAAAAAATGTTAAACTTTGCTGATGGTTTGCCAGAAAAATGGGTTTCTTTTGTCTCTACTCTCAGACAGAATGGTATGCTAACGAAGTTAGATATAAATGATTTCATTCTGAAACTGAGAGAGGAAGAGCTGAGGATGAAGTATAGAGCCCAAAAGTCTACCTATGATCAGAATCCAGCACTGCACAACACGACTCCTCAAGCAAAAATATCTGAAGCACCACTTCATACAGCTTTTGTGTCAAGTTCAGCTGGTTCTTCTCAAGCCTCTACTTTAGGGTCGGAAATATCAAGGTCGTCTGGGACCCAATACCTTGTACCTGAAGCCAATGCAGCAAAACTGAAGACTAAGAATTTAGGTAATGTGACAGTTGAGGTAGCTAAAGAGCACATGGATCTCTTAGTTGCGGTAGTCCACTCCTATGATGGACTAATTGCTGGTAAAATTGGGAAATGATATATGGCAGATGAGGATTACAAGCAGGTGGATGAGACAAAGCTGAAACGAATGGATATAATGTGGGCCTTAGCAAGTGCTGTCCGGAGAGCTAAGAAGTTTGTCAAGAAGACCGAACAGAACTTGGTTGCAACTAAGGACACTACTTTTGGCTTCGACAAGACCAAGGTGACCTGTTTCAACTATGGCGAGAAGGGGCACTTCAAACATGAGTGCGTGAAGCCCAAGAAGACTGGAAACGGGAATCTTTTCTCATCCTTTATCGTCAGGATAAAGCAACTAGTAGTCCTACTTCATCAAGCAAGGATCCTAAAGCCTTGACTGCTCATGATGATGAAGGACAGGACTGGAGCTTTCGGTTTATCTCACCGAGAGAATCCAACATTGCTAATGTGGAGGATATAGATGACGATTCAGCTAGTGAAGGAGATATTGCAGTGGAACTTGCGATGTCTAACACTGAAGAGACTGCACCAGTGGTCAACTACCTGCCTGAAGAAGGGACAACTACAACCACGTCAGAATCACTAGAACTAGAAACACCAGACTCTGCTCTAGTGGCTAATTCATCTGCACCTCCTCACGTAAGTACTACTGACCAACTTTTCGATAATCATGCTTGTTCTAATTGTAATAAATTTAGGGAAAGCATAGATTTAAAATTTTCTAGGTTATTAGATCATAATGGTAGCTTAGTAAAGGATTTGCAACTGTGCACTGAAGCTAACAGAGTTCTAAAACAAAATGAGCACAGTTACAAAGAAAAGATAGACCTTTTGAACAATCAGCTTAGGGAAACAGAAGTAGTAGCCTTTAACCAAGCTAATGACATTAGGTACTATCTTAACTCCCTAGAAGACACTAAGAAACAAAAGGCAATCTTAGATGTAGAAGTTAATTCGTTAAAGCAAAAACTGCAGAGTTGGACAAGTTCCTCTCACATTGTCCAACACTTAGTGAGAGAACGTAATAATGGGGAGGGTTTGGGATATAAAGTGGTTCCACCACCACCTGAGACCTTGATGAACACTAAAAGTAAACCAATCAATAACAATCCAATCAAGGA
>BJCM01096500.1:0-22930 GCA_018326385.1 Flaveria bidentis
GATCCTTTGGCTCTACAACAAAGAGCAGGATCAAATGGAGAAAGAGAGAAGAAAGGTTGCAAGAGAAAAGTTAAAGGAGAAGAAGAAGAAGAAGGAAGAAGCAAGGGTCACTGCAACCAATAAGCTCAGTGAGAAGGCCTGGATGAAAGACTATCTTCAGGCTCATGGCTTCTCTGGAAGGCAAGTGGGTCCCATGTCTGAAAGGACACTCCAATGGATCATTAGTGAAATCAAAGTTGACATCCGCTTGGGAAAGAGAAAAGAGATGTACAGAAAGGTAAAGGGGATGACCTTCATAACAACCACTCAACCCCAACCTGAACCCTCACCCTTACCTTTCACTATTAAAACTAAGCCCTTCACCCCTGAACCCACATCCTTACCCACTACCACTTCCTCACCTCAACCACCTAAACTTCCTATCATTCAACCAAAAACACTTCCCAGATCCACTGCACCACAACCTACCCAACAACCTTCCAAACCATCCACTCAGCCTTCCAAACATCTCTCTCTTGAGGAGTTGAAGGCAGTCAAGACAAAGCTCACCAACTGCACAACTTTGAGCGAAGTCTCATGTGAGGAAGACTCCGTCAACATTACCTATGTTGATGGATCTTCACGTTCCCTCACAAGAGATCACTTTCTTGACTTGCCCAGAGGAACACTAGACCAGGTTGCTAGACTTCTAGGCCTCAACTCGGATTCACTAAATGATGAAGAGAAAAGACTAAGAAGAAAACTGGTGACTCTGCTGGATACAAAGAAAGAGAACAGGATTCCTAGTCAGTCTCTTGTGCCTAGAAAGAAAATAATCCAGTGGAGGTTCAACAAAACTACTCACAACTTTGTTGTGGAAAGAGAGAATGGTGAAGTCAACAGACTGAATGCCACCTCTCTGCTACACTCCAGCATATTTGATATTGCTGAGTTAGCAGAGAAACCATTCTCCAACCCCTCCAACTCTGAAACTATTGCTCTCATCAGGAATCATCTCAGCAGTCTTCATCTAGCTGAGCTAACTGCAAAAGCCAAGATTGAAGAAGAGTTGAAGTTGAGAAGAAAGGAAGACAAGGAAAGACCTCCTACCAAGGGCACTGCCTTTCTACAGATGGTGGAGGGTCCGGAATTGGAACCTATAGTTAAATGGGAATATGATTACAGTTTCCATCAACTAACTCTCTTTAGAGGACCAAAGGATACATATCATTCAGGGTGACAGACTGGAGTTCTTGTCAACAAAAGATTTGTACAAACTTCTCAGCACCACATCAGGGAAGAACAAGGAAACTGATAAATATTTACTCTCCTTGATACTGAAGGTTTTGAGGAGCTGAGAAAAGTAAGGTTTTGGTAGCATCAGCCTAGAGGAGTTTGTTAGATCAAGAAGAAGGCTGGTGCAACCAAAACCAAATCACTTAGACAATTTTGGTGCTACCTACACAGGCTTCCGAAGCTAAGCATAGAACTTCCGAAGGTTGTAGAGTTCTTCCGTACACAAAATGAAAGATCAACTTCCGAAGACAAACTCTACTTCCGAAGACAAAGAATCTACTTCAGAAGATCAAGTCCAAAGTAGATGAACTCAGAAGACTGCTTCCGAAGTATAAAGACAGAAGAAGCTTTCAACCCTCGGAAGAAGTAGGCTCTTCCGAAGTATAAGTGGCTTCAGAAGTACTTGTTCTTCCGAAGCCATATAACCTTCGGAAGACACTGCTATGACCCAATGGACATAAGTATGGTCTTTGACACTCCGCTGCAGATCTCTGATACTACATGACATCTTCTCAAAGAGCCATGTAGTTGACCATACTTTATTCCACTGATCACCTTTTTTGATAGTACAAGTTACCAACTTTAGTTGGTGACAAAAAGGTAAGTCAGGGACATGTCCTGACTATCATATCTCAGATAAGACTTTATTTGAGATACCTTAAACTATAGTCTTGTAGTATAGGCTTTAGTTATAGGATCTCAGCTGGTATCAAAGTATATCCGGTTGTAGGTAGTATTATATATAGTTTATCATTGTAACTCATAACATATTGCTTGTAAGAGTCTTGTAATATTTGAGTTGAGAAGCAATATATGCAAGTACCTTGAAAATTACTTCTTGTGTTCATTTTTACTTATTATATTGTGATCAACTCTTATTGACTCTATCTTTATCCGAATGTTGTTCAAGTGAGTTTGAGAGAAAAACAAAGTGTTAGTGACATAAACCGATCCTGCACAACCTAATCTCTATATTAAAGACTCACTTTATCTATGACTTACTATTCATTTGTCTAGACTTATTACTAATTTATCATATTTATTACTCATAAATTTTTTGAGTGATTATAACTAGAAGAAAAAGAAAAGGTAATAAAAAAGAAGAAAAAAATATTATTTAATTGAATATGAATATGATATGAAGACTTGAAAGATTTTAATAAGATAAATATCTAAAGAATAAATTAAAATTCTATCTAAGTAATAAGAATAATGATAAATAACCGATGTAAATACTCTAAATTTTTAATAAAATATTTTGCCCCACTGTCTATTTATTGCCGATGATCTTGGTGCATACCTGAGTACCTCTACGGCTCTACTCTTTTATCATTCATGTTATTTTGATTTTCTAAAATGTTATTTATAATATTTAAATCAGTATAACGAAAAAAATTGTGAAACTGAGAGATTTGTTTGCAATAAAATAAATTAAATCAGGTCACCCCACTTATAATTAAACCTTTGTTGGTTATTAAATATCAAACAACTTGTAACTAAAAGATATATGAAATTGTATTTCACATAAATGTGCAGTTCTATATTTTCTATCGAAATGATTATACAAAACATAAATATAATTATAATCAGCACACTAATTACATATTTAAAGCCGGTGACGGGGGAGTCAAGCACATGGGATTGTTGGTAGCATGAGTTCATCATACCTATTGACCAACAGACATTACATGTATGCTGTTTTTTTTCTTTCTATTATGATGTTTTTTAGTTGTGTCAATGTAAAATAACAATTATTCATATATTAATTACTCGTATATATAGTTTTATACATTTGATCTTACGGTCCCAAAATCAAGATCACTTAATTCTATTAAAAGTTAAACTTTGGATCATGTGATTATGATAAATCAACAATTGCTAACCGTATGTCATTAGGGTTAAAATGAATTAAACTAGAAGTCTAGAAAATGATCTATTTACACATTATATATGTATCAAACCTAACTAAGACATATTTACATATAACTTAAACACGACTTGTGCAATTCATGTTTTGTTTTTAGAAATGAAGTCGTCGTGGATAGTTTTTTAAATCGTGTATATATTACTTCCAAATTCAATGTTATTCTGGTGGTACTTTAACATTTTTAACTAGATAAGACAAATGTTACAAGAACAGGTGTGTAATTTATGTGTGACAATCTCACCGGTATTCCTGTGAATTCTATAATTTAAATAAGCCTAGATTATTTATTTATATGGGGATTGACTCGATGCAATGGATCATTGAAATACTTTAGGAAACTACATGACAACTAACGATTAACTTGACACGCGCATAACTATATCGATAAGAACATCATTAGAATGCACTATCGGTAGAAACAAAGTTACTATCGATCAATAAAACATGAATAATAACAAAACTACTACCAAAGTCAAATTGCTATTAATCTTCATATTTACTATTTATGATTAGAGTTGTATAAAAAACCGGTTTGAAAATAAACCAAACCGGGCTAAAAAAAATCGGTTTAAGCCAAATCGGTTTCTAGCCCGACCCGAACCGGCGGTTTGTATATGGATTTGTAACCTGGCACCAAAAAAATGGTTTGTAAAGCGGTTTCAATTTAAAAAACTGGTTAAACCGGATAAACAACGGATTTCTTAAAAAAAGCGGGTTTTCAAAGTGGTCCAAACCGATTTGAGCAGTTTGAAAAACTTGATAAAAACCGGTTTGAAAGATAACAAGTTTGTACATATTAAAAAACGGTTTGATTTAAAACCTAACCGGTTTCGCAAATAAAGTTGATTTGTACACCTCTACTTATGAACAAAGTTGCTACCATTATCCTTCCCCTATGCTCCTTAATACTTTGTTTAAACATTTTATATTACTAATTTTGGTTCTCCATTTTACACATACATGCAGTTCCTCTGTGAAAAATATAATGAAGTGTCTCGCCTATGAGTTTTTAGTTGTTTCGTGTTATCATGCCTACATCAGTTATATATGTCAATTAAGGAGTTGTTTTCAATGAATTTCTGGTTTTTGTTGTTTGTTAATTTGTCAAGTTTTGTACTCCACTCATTGTTTAAACCAATATGAATTGTTAGAATATATAGTTTGTATTTAAAACTAAAGTAAACAACTTTCTACTTTAAATGATGCAGAAAACTTATGCATATAAGTTTGGCAATATTAATGTTTCCGTGACAATGCACGAGTTAGTCTATTACTTTAATTTATTTGATATATTTTATTATTTATATAAAACATAATCATAAAACGTATTGTTTAATTTGAAATGTTCTAAGGAAGGTCTAATATAATAGCGTAGAACGCGTAACATATTTCAAGATCATTTAATTCTTAGCTCGTGATTCTGTCGCAAGTCGGTGATCCACATTTGCTACTTGTATTTCTTTTTAATTGATTTTGTGGTCCGTATTGTAGAAATAATAATATTCAAAGAATACAATATATATAAGTTGAAATTCTTTGCCTATAACTTCAATTCTCTCGTATTAAAGATAGTTAGGGAAATTAATTGTTTGAACTCCCAACTATATAAGCCGGGTAAACCATTCATACTAAAAAAACTAGACTTGAGCTGATAACGGATAACTTTATACGGTTTTTGACAAGTATTATATTTAATATGTGTATCTTATACACAACGCATGTATGCTTAAACGAATAAACTCTTGGTGCGCATCTTCCTTATCACAAAATATGGTGCACCCATCTCGTATCTATAAAGTTAGACTAGTGTAACTATCTTCTATGGAAATCATAGTTTGAACCTATACTGCCAAATTTCACGATTCACTTCAGAATGGGGGACACACTATTAGGTGATTTATCTTTACTATCTTGTAAGATTCTCTCTACTACCCCGCGATTAATGAAGGGGGCTCTAACATCATCAAATTTTGTAATTTAACCCTAACTTTGAATTAATTAATAAATAGTATGGAAGGTCATTTGCGTCACAAAAGTGATACATAGTGGTTATCCTTAGTAGAGTGGTGGTATGAAACTCCTTATCATACCTCAATGAACATGTCCCCGTTTAAATTGAAGCCCGGCCTCTATCGCTATGCTCCAACATTTATACCTGACTTAACTATCAAAGGAGATTTCACAAATTAGAATTTTGACCCAATACCATTCTAACGTTCTGTATGACATTACAACCCTAAATGACTTTCTAAATACCGACATTTAGGGCCCAAGACAGGTTTAGGGAAACATTAATGACAAAATTCATGGGACACAAATAAAACTTTATTTGTGTCTTCACCAAAGATTAGAAAGCAGCAAGAAACTTACTACATTCAACCCTACATTCAACCCTATCCTTTAGAAAATAACTCCCTATTACAATATCATGTCTCAAGCAAAACTACTAGTGGATTGGTATCCTAATTGTGGGACACTTAGATAGGGGGAATGCAACTTATGTTAGGCTCTTGGAGACATAGCATGTGACGAAACAAAGGGAGAATTTTAAATTATCAATCCGAAGAGTTTAATATGTTAGTCTAGCCCCATGCCGACATCATAATCATATGACTATTAGAGAATATCAATCTAAAACAAACAATTGATCAAGATGAAATGACACTTTATGACACTATCAATGAGTTCTAGATCAACTGGTTTAGGAGGAGGCACCGTATAATTTTCCAAAGTGAAGGTTATGGGTTGGAGTCTCACTAGGTGCAATATGCTCCTAATGGGCCAAGGGTTTAACCACAGTGGATCTTTAGGTGGTGGGTTTCCCTTGAAATGGTGGGCGAGCCGGGTCACCAGCGCTGTCTGTGTTCGGGGGCGTGGGTGACCTTTCGCCATTGGGTTTACCCGGGTGACCGGGGTTAAAAATTATTCGTTGGCCGTTCAAAAAAAAAGATGAAATGACACTCTCAAATAGAAAATCTTATCTCTACTTTGGATCTGACTTAACAAAACCAAAACAAGAATATCTTTCCATTAGGTTATAACATCTAGCCACTATAATATCTTCATATGTTTTATCTGATAATAAGCTCGAATTCACACTCCCGCTGCTCAAGTATAAAAGCTTCAAAACATAACTCCAACTACTCGCCGTTCAAAAATTCTCTAACTACTTTGGTCTAACTCATAAGTGTAAATTAGCCAGTTAAATAACATTTAGAGTTTGTGATTGCTACTATAAAAGTAATATGAGTTTAAATCTTTTCAAATGCAAGTTGATTAATTAATTTGTATTTATTAGTAACAAAGATTGTTAAAAAGGTAACATTTAGAGTTGCATTTAAGACACTGAAAGTTAAGTTGTTTAAAGAAGTTTCATAACGTTTAATTTGGTTCATTTTGTCATCACATCGAATTGCACATGGTCACATTTCAGAAGTTAGGGTCCTATATGTCGAAACCATTTAATTACACATTTTCTTTTGATCTTTTATTTTTATCATCCTATCAAACACATATTCTAGTAAATCATTTTCCCGCGACTTTATTTTAGCAAAAACAATTATACTTATGATAGTAAAAACTATCTTTCTACATTATCATGTAACTAAATACGAAGTATTAAATATAACTTAATAAACTTAACGTATTATAAATCGAAGATCGTTAGTAACTTTGACAAATAATTTACTTTATAGCACTCATATTTAGCATAAAGAGAGTTCATTTTGTCTATCACATTGATACCAATAATGATTTAAGGTCATATACGACGGCAAAATCTGGTCCAAAAAGCACAGTTTCCCACCAAAAGTACCAAACAATTTTTTTTTTATTATTAACAAGTGTCAAATGATTTGTGACTTATAGCTTTCTTATCAGATCTTATAATTTACTTCGTTAAAAGCTCAAGGCCCTTCTTTACGATGTATGAACTAAGTTTGAGTTGAAGGGGGCTCAAGCCTATAAAATTCAACTTGATTTGAGTCACAAAATTTGGCCCTTAGCTCGTATAAATTAACTAATTTTCTTGCATATTTGTAGTTTGGTACCATGTTGTTGTAATATTAGTTTAATTGAGGGCCTTTGTAAATTACTATTTATTACTTTTGCTTTTTAAATATAAAGAATTATTTGTAAATTAATGTTTATTACCTTTTGTTTTTTGCTTTATAAAAAGTAAAGGATAATTTGTAATTTAATGTTTATTACGTTTGGTTTTTTAATATAAAGGATAATTTGATTGTGATATTTTTATAGTATAATAAAATAAAAACATCAATCTCATCATGCAACAGGCTACCTCGAATTGGAGCAAGCCTAATATGAGCTTTAATTTCTATCTCCGTTAGAAATTTCGATCAAGTTAGCTTGGGTTGTATTGTTACTTGCTCGAGCTCGAGTTGATGTTAATACGGCTCAAATCCCTCATTAAACAACCCATTATTGGTAGTCACATATGGATCAAACCATAAGTCATCTACTCGTTCAACATGCACAATAAGGGCCTCGAGCTCTTTCATCTTTCAAATTCTTTTCTAGTGGTTACTAATAAATCTATATTAGGTTTTTTCTAAAAATAATTTTTATTTACTCTTAAACGTCACGTAATTAATCGTTACTTGTAAATATTCAATTTATCGTCATTTTATAGTTTTAACGGTGCAAATCCTTTTTAGTTTGACTAATAATATTATTTCCAGGTTTAAATTATGTTACGGGTTCATGTTTTGGACGAGTTGACCCGGTCTTCTCAATTTTGTTTTGTTTCATTTAATCATTTGTTGGTAGATGTGACATAATAATTGTGGTCCTTTTAGAAACTTCAAGGAAATTTAAACATTCTAACTACTTCTCTCCCACCTTCTTCTCAACCATTCTTTAGGAAAAAGATAACTAAAAAAATCCTTAAGAGGACATAATAATACTAAGATGCATCTTCTATATGAAAGTTGAAGGTTTAAAGTCTCTAATGCATAGGTATAAGTAATTAATTAAAGTAGATTATGTGTACATTACTGTATTTCATATTTTAAAGATTAAGCGTATCTTAATGTCCGTCATGATACATATTTTGAACTTCTTTTTAGTTTTTTGTTTCCATCCAAGTCATAATCTACAATGTGTTTTTGCATTCGGGTTTATTTTATTGCTTATCATTTTAGTTCTTAGCATTTTTATCACATAGCGGTTTTGTTAGCTAGATTTTTTTAACTTTATTTTTTTATTTTCATTTATTTAAATCGAAGTAATAGTCATTATGTGTGTTTTTGTATCCATATTTTGAAATTTGCTCTCGTTGCAAAGTTCCTCACCCAGCTCTAACAACCATGGATGGTGAATTTACCATCCGAGTAAATGAATAGTTGAGGAATTGAGGGAAGATCAAAACGTGGTCAAATGATATGTAACCACCAGACCTGATCTAACCTCCCCAAACCTAGCTAGGCCTGAAATCTAAACGAAAACTCCGGTGATCAACAACTTTCTTTTAAAAATCATCCAAAAACTCCGATATCTAAGTTTCTAGATGCAGATTTGGATTGTAATTTTAGAATAATCAAATAGTTTATACTATCTGGAATTTTATACAGATTTATATGGGTGTATATTTGTAATTTTGAAAAGATATATTTAATAAATATGGAGTTCTATAACCTTGTTTCAAAAAATTATTTTTATGTGCTTCCCTAATATCATCAGCTAATTATATCATTTACATCATTAAAACTCTTATAATATATAAGTATATATGAATAACATAAACCTGATATCACACACGTACACACAATGACACAAATATATATAAGCTTTATGTTAATGAATATTCTCTTATATTATCTAAGTCTTAAACTAAAACAAAAATAAAAAAAGCAAAATTTTGTTTGGAGGGACGATGACAGTGATTAGAAGTTAATATAAACATATAGAATACGACCAATGCAGAATATAGTAATGTCGCCGGACGGCGCCGGTGGACGTTATATTACGGTTATAACAAAAGCAATTAACTTTAAAAAAAATATAAACTAGTTAAACAGCAATCATATGAGTTTATTTCAAACGAATTAATTCTTAAGAGGATAAAAGAATATGCCTTCAAGATAATGTAATCGCATAATTTTTATGTACATCAATTTCACAAATTATCATATTTATGAAAACATTAAATATAATCGTATGAAAATTAAGAAATACAACAAGATAAGTCTTATTAGTACGAGAACTGAAAATCACCTTGTATTTATTTGTGAAGTAGCCTATGATGGTGTACGACAAAAGGATTGTTTTTCAATATCTGAATCAGTCTTTTAATAGTTTATATTTTTTATTGATTCAGCATTTAATGATTTAGACTGTTTGTTTCGCGAGCAAACATCTAAATGATGCAGATATTTACCTCTGTATGGTTAAACATTATACTAATGTTGAATGGTTAAAAGGAATAATATTGAATGGTTAATACATCTTATTTGAATTGGTCAGATATTTGTCTTTGAAAGCTATTATTGGTTCAAACATTTTAAGAGTTTAGCACTTAATAGTTCAGACATCTTATTAGTTTAGCATTAAAAAATTCAAAAATTATCAAACAACATCTACCTGAGTGAGTATACAACAATCGACATATGTTTAATTTTTTCTTATATAAATATGTTTTTCTTTTTATATAATTTTAAACATGATCCGTTACATAAGTTTAAAATTGTCATTATGATGCTTTTAATTTGTAAATATAATGTAGTGTATTATATACCTCTTAATCTGTAATAGATTAATATCAAAATCTATTTATAAGACTTATCATCTTCATTGCTCGAGTATGTTACCCAGAATTACACTTAAGATGAAACTTAGGAAAAACTCTGACCCAAACTGGAACCTTTTTTTTCGATCACGGGTGAGACTTAAACTCAAAATATTCCCCTGTATTAATAAAATCTTTGGATGCCTAATCTTAATCACATGAGCTAAAGATCATTTGTCACTCAGCATATATGTGATAATTCATGTTAAAAGTTATGATCTTTTCTTTCTGGAACTATATATACGGTTTATCCATTAATAACAAATATTGCTATTTCATTTTCATGAACTTGATTATTTTCTGACTCTCACTTATGAAAAAAGACTAAAGGTGTTATTGATGAATGAACACCAAGGACCATATGAACATATATGTATCTTCTACAAAGACTTACAATATGAATATGTCATGTGAACCATTGTATTAAATTTCTTGGTTCATCCATTAAAAAGGTTAATCATATTCATATTGGGGTCTACTTTAAACTTATCAATGGAGGTGGTTTTAAAATCCACTATTATTCTTGTTCACAGTATTAAACTCGTATATTGATTCTAAATTATAAACTATACCCCTCTAGGTGTTATTTCATTTATCTCAAATAGACGTTCACACTTGTATTTTAGTTATCTTTAATTACTAATTTGTATTAATTAAATATTTCTTACATTGTCAAGATTCTAGACTAGAACAATATACAAGTGCTATTTATTTATTATATAATGTATTAATTGTGTTTTCTTAGAACTTAACGGTATACAAGAGTTGTAACACCCCAACCCGAGAAGGCTGACGTGTCACTATCACGGTAATCAAAATCCAAAACATCATTCCATTATTCATAACGATAAAAAATTAAATAACCAAAAAGAAAACACTAGTTTAAAATCCAACAGAAAAGTCATTACATCAAATTAAATAAACTCTTCTTTATGCAGACTTCCATTCTTCACTCCCCTCCCGGATGGCCCTGCTGACCTGACGTGCATGAAAACAAAAGCACGCCTGAGCATAACGCTCAGTGAACAGAATAACAGATAACAAAAATAAACAGATATAATGATGACAGAGGATAACATAATATCGAATAAAACATAACCCGAGCTAATAATCATATCATATAATAACTGAACAGAGAGAACACAGGTAGCGAGCCTGTGAACCAATGTGAAATGGAGTATGGGCAGACATACATACCATTCATCAGAGTCCTAAATGGAGTGGTGTGCAACCATCCATCAGGAAATACAGGACTAACCTAGGATCGATCCATATGCCTCTAAAAAAATAATAAAATAACAGGATGACCAATATAAATTCAGAGTCCTCCAATAGAGACACCGTGATCTCAGCTCACCGTCACGGTTGGTGCCACGTTATTGATGCCGCAATAACGTGTCTTGGTCACCCCCAAGATAGGGAGAGCTCGGGTAATAAATTTCCAAAATATAATATAGTCTAGCTACTTATAATGGAATCAAAAGCAAACTAGCTACATATGACAGGAATCAAAACTAGAGATGAATGGGAATCAAATATGAGACCAGAATCAGAAATCCGTACCTTAATTAGACAAGCAAGGCAAACAATCAAGTCGCCCTCAACAAGTACGCAAACCTACAGTTCGTTTATGTTTTGAGTTATATTACTAAATTTATATAGCTTTTCTGGTATGTTGGCTTATTGTTTTTCCGGCGACGAGACTCATAAATTCCATGTTTAATTATTAGATGCTTATCATCGCAAGATTTTTGTATTAAAATTTCTACGAGTAAGTTTCTTTCTAAATTTTGCATTCAATGGTGCATTATGAGATGATACAAAAGTATTTTATGTATTCTTTTCCATAAATATCTTTGTCAACAGTAGGTATTACTAAAACGATGAATTCATTGGAACGAGACTTGTGTGTAACTATTACGATTCTTAAATAACTTAAACTTATTAAGATATACATATATGCCCATACGTTTTTAATAGCTTTCGTAACATGACATGCTTATTTAATCTACTGTTTGTTAGGAGGTCAAATTATCTACTACCCGGGTTGATGGACCGACTGTAATATGTACTCGGCGGAAGAGATATGAACCATTACGAGTACCAAGTTGGGATGTTTAACCCAACTAATTTGTTTAAAACTTTGGTTGCTAAAAATATTTAATTAATATTCCTCTTTATTTTTCATGCATTGACTCATAAGAGTTCAACCATCTAGCCTCCATATATATATATTCGGGTATTATAAGAGTCCTTGCTAGTTTGGATTAAATTGTGTTTTTTGTCTCTTTAATGTGTATTGGCATCTTTCAACTGTTATTTTTAGTTTCTTCGATAGCAACAACGTCTTTTTTTATTATCTAGCCATTTGATTTTCATATGATATTTTTTTAAATACAAATATACATTTCTTTTAAAGTTTAGTAAAATATGATTGTTGAAAAACTGTGAGTGTCGATTAGAGTAATATAAGTGTGTATCTTTGAAAATCAACAAGTTACTCCTTATATTAATAAATATAATAAAATAGTTTCTTAATAAGGAATTAAGTAATAGTGATACATAATTCTCAATATTAATAATAAGCATTTAGTAGGATATTCATAACATGAATTTTTGGTAAATTATTATCAGCATCTATTCAGCTTATCTTTAGACAACTAGTGTGGTATACAAATAAACAATTATGTAAACTTTGCAAATGAAGAATCACAAACAAACCTCAGCCTCAGGGACAAGGTCATGTTATTTTGGTTGGTATCCCATCAACATGGTAGGGTATACATGAGCCTTATGGTCCAAATCTACATTTAAACTTATATAAACTAATATTTCTAACTTTATTTTCTTTTAACTTCCTCGTATAGTCCTATATGAAATTAAAGTAATCTGATGAAAGCAAATGGACTAGAAAAATGCTTTAACGTCAAATCAGCATTAGTTTTCATATCAATCGGTAACAATGCCTTAAAATATGAATACATGTAAAATAAAATAAAAAAATACATAATAAGCCAAACGTTATGAAAAGAAGGCTTACCAGATTTCCTCCCAAATAAATCATTTTTATCAATGTTTGTGAATTATGGATTAAAATTTACACGTATATTTATTTGTTTAATTTCAGTTCTAAAATCTTAATTTCAGTTTTTAAAGTCTTTACCATGTATAATTGTGAGTTTCACTATATAAGAGACTTGTGAATAGTTAATTCGGAAAAAAAAAAACATAAAACTCACTTTAAATCTATCCCTTTTATTTTTTACCCTTCCAATCTAAATCACATCCTCTTTTTATGAGGTCAATAATAAGATGAGAATGCTCATTTATTTTGGTTTGTAGGTTTTTTATATATCCTTAGCATTATATTAACTAATTGCATGTTGATTGAGACCAATAGAAAATGTAACAAATTGTTTTCATATATGGCGCAACAAACTTCCAGTGTGACATGGTAGATGCCAACTTCATTACCAATGATTAGGTTAGCTGATTTTCAAACGATATAAGTCAAAGGAAAAACATTTCACATTACTCTCAAAAAAGTTTTACAAACATTATTAATTAAAACAAAATGAAAAGAAATATATATTTTAAGTTAGAGTACTAAAAACTACCATTAAAGTTAGAGGTTCAATTAAGAGCATTCACGTTCCGTTTCTTGTATTTTTATAATAGGTTGTGAGTAAAGAAAATAAAGCTTATTGTTCATCTATATAGTTACTATAATTTTATTAATTTTTTTGAAGTGGTTGTGAGAGGAAAAAAGAAAAAAATAATGATAAAGATATAAAACTTATTATTTAAATAAAATAAAGAGAGAAACAATTTTAGTTTTAATATAATTATAACAATAACAATAAAGAATAACATGTGAATTTTCTGAGTTAGTGTAAAATAGTTATGATATATATAACTAGTTTAGAAACCGGTGTACTAAATGGTTAAATGAAAATTTTAAATTAACAGTTATTATTAATATTTAAAATTTATAAAATAATTTTTGAGATATAATATGATTGGAATTATATATAACTAACTACTTTAAGTAATGAAACAATAACAATATTTTTTGAATTTAAAATTTATGTTTTATAAAAAAGATTATATTTTTAAACATTTCATTTTTTAAATACAGTTTTAAACAATATCATATTATAATTTCTCTACATTAAAAAATCATAATTGATTAAAAAACTAACATTTTTAATAAATTAAACATGTTTTTAATTTATTAAAAAATATGTTTTATAATTTAAAAATGATACAAATAATATGATTTGTCTTTAATATCATTATTTGCATTTAATATGATCAATTGAAAATTTTGCTTAGATAATGAAATATGACAAAAGAATATGAAAAAATAAAATGTGACAACTTATTTTGATTTACTAGGATAAAGTAAGGTAAATAGAGTAATATATAGTCGATTAAAAATTAAGAAAAACCCACAGAATTCACCTCTTTTACCACATTAGAATTAATGAATTTCCAAATACTAAAACTTGAGAACATTTAACTCAAAGATATGATAAGTTACAACATTCAATATTCCAAATATTCAACATCACAATGAGAGTATGTGAAGTGTAATTTCAAACTAGCAAGGACTAATACTGATTGTCCCATATACACAAACACCTTACATTTCTGCTACCTCAAACACAAAGATGACAACATTAACAAAAACATAGTCACATTAATTATTCAGAGTCATCCTCAGATGTAACTGCTGATTCATCACCATCATCATTATCTTCACCCTCATCATCATCATCATCATCAATCTTGTCTGGTTTAGTGGTTGAAAGCAATTTAGACAAAGCAGCAGACTTACTCGCCCTTTGTGATCTAGCACTCACCGGTACAGGATTAGCAGGAGCAACATTGTTGTATGAAGTTTCGTCTTCATCTTCGTCAGAGGAAGATGATTCTTTTTCCTGCCTCACCCGTCTCCTTCCCCGCACGGGCCTGGTGGACCTTGGCAATGGTGTGGGCTCCACTTCAAAGAACGAATCATCACAATCAATGTCCAGTTGTATATCCAACTTCTCTGTCATGTCACACATAGATCACATTAGAAATTGATACATAATGCCTAGAAAGACAAACAAAAAAGAATATTATAGAAAGAAGTGTTACCTAATAAAAGATTAGCTTGTTCTGGCTGCAATGGTTCATCTGGGGATGTATCAGATGCCTTAAGATGCTCAGACATTTGCTTTAGCTCTTTTAGAACATCTTTATCTGCAGACACGGCTTCAGCAACACGATTCATGAGCCGCCTCATCAACTTTACAGCCACTTGATCTGTTTGTTTGAAACGAAGTAATACCAGTATTTTACAAATGGCTGAAACATAGGATTTCTCTGCAGCATTTTTCTTCTTTGGGAAACTCAAGATCTGCCATACATGACAAAAAACAACTATTCAGCCAGATGAAATAAAACAAAAACAGAAAATAAACAAATACTAAGTGTGTTTGTAGAGTACCTCAGCTGCAATACATATAGCAAGCCCTTCTTCTCCATAATCACAGTTGTTCTGGTCTGGCAAGTTGTTGGTTTCATTTTGGTCAACCTGGTCAATCTCTTTTGGATATAATGGAGCCTGTAACATCTGGAGCATAAAACGAGAAGCTTGGATTGCACGCTTTCGCATGTTGGATACAACCACGTTTGATCCGCCTGTAGTACCATTAATTCCAGGCCACATTGACTGCATGGCAGGAAGGAACGCCTTGCATATACATTTCTGTACATATATAAAAGATGCATTCTTTAAATACTGCAAAAATAACGACTATGAAAGGATATACAAAACTCTACTTGCCTTGTGATTCACTGAGAGAGATGGATAATGCTCAAAGAACACAGACAAGCATTGCTTTAACCTATTCATATACAGAGAAGTTAAATAACTGAATGACATGTTTTGGAGAATATTAATTATATCGAATAGTAATAAGAAAAAGAAGTTAAAAACCTCTGTAACTCAGAAGTCCGGCTACTGAAATAAAGGTTGATGAGTTTGGTCAAGAGTATAGGATGTGATGAAACATAAATTGTTGGGTAGTTCTCACTCAAAAGTAGGATCTTTGAAAACCCTTCTGCTAGAACTGCATGAACAGACTCATTTTCATTAGCATCAACAGGTTGACTGAAATCACTTCGGTCAAACCCAGCATATAGCAGATCAATCAATTCTATGTCCAGGTCATCATTGGTATCACACCAAACAACAGGTTGAATAGTCTTGGCATTGTCTTTAAACTGTGAGGACAGATTCCGGTTCATGGCTTTATCAACATCCTGGGGCCCATGCCACGTGGCAAGATCCATCAAAGCTTTGCTAGCCATGCTACTAACTAAAGATGGTCCCTTAACAAAGGAAAGCCTTAGCTGTTTTACTACATATTCACTCAAAACTCTTTCCAATATTCCAAAAAGACCTAAACACCGGATAGCAGCTCTCTGAACATCCAAGTGGATGTGTTTGGCCTGCATTACAGAATAGCATTAGATTAGAGAAAGATAGAGGGATATATTTTTATATCTGCAAGATTTGAACAATTGCAGGTGACAACATACCCCTGGAAGTAGCAAAGAGTGCAGTAATTCAGTAGGTTCAATGGAGTTCCCATCCATCCAACGTAAAGATTTTGCGTTTTCTAACAGAAGACCGGTTACAGAAAGGCATTGCATCCAGTCCATGAAATCTGCTGTTCTTTCCCTGCAAGGTTGTGCCAGCTCAGCAACAACTGATAAAACAACTTGTTCAAATTCTCCAGGAGTGGCGTGTACTTTTTTAGCCAATCCTGACACAGCATCAGCCCAGTCTCGTTCGCCACCTAGACTAATTCCATCTCCTATCACAACTTTATTCCCATCATCATCTACCTCATGCTGAAGAGGGCTTTTTAGTAATTCTATTACAAAGACTGCAGCAACCTTGCGATTGGTAGCATCAGAGAAATCAAGCATTGACCCGAGCAAAAGAAGTTGACGAGCTGTAAACCGATTAGTTTGACCTGAAACAATCATAGAGTTAGATTATTGTAATTTGTAAAGGTTAAATAATGATGTGAGTTATCTTACCAGTAGCAATATGAGCTTTAACCAAATCAATATACTCAGAAACTGATTCAGGAAGAATCTTTTCTAAAAGATCATTACTATCTGAAGCTTCTGATGCATACACTGCAGCTTCAGTTCCTGATGTCATGGCAGCATCAGAGCCCTTTGCCTGTTTTCACCACAAATGAAGGCACTAAACATTTCTTAGTTAAGCTGATGTAAGTTTAAAGGAAATGAATAGAATTAATAGTTGCATGATAACAGTTGAAATTGTTACAGAAAAAAACGTAAATGATTGAAGCATAATTGCAACAAGTTGTGAGTAATTACAACTTCAACTTTCAAGAACTACTGAACAAACTGTAACAAAATACCTGTGCCTCTGTCTGTAAATGCTTGCATAAAGTCCTCAAATACAAAGCAACTTCTGCATCCAATAGTTGAGTACAGCACCCTGATATACACAATATTTGCATACATAAATTTTAATAGGAGATTATTAAAAACATTGTAGTGAAGTGGAAAAGAAGGATATAAACTGTTCATAATAAAGTAACTAAATAGTATATACTGACCTTCAGTTGCATTGTTGTCTGATGATAAGAATTGCTTAATACTTTGACCACCATGCAACTTTACTAGTCCAGCCTTCAAAAGCGCCTCCATTACAGAAACCCCAATGGATTCATAAGTTTCTACATCAAGATACCTAAGAAGCTCAATTGGATCTCCATTGCAGGACTTCATAAGCCATTCATCTTTCATTAATTTAAGACACTCCTTTGTCACAGCTGATGAACGGTCAGAGAGTCCTCTCTGGAGTATAATTGTCCTCTGCTTAATGCTATTGAACTCATGATCAGTTATTATGTTAAGACTAGAAGACAAAACTACAAAATTTTGGTTCATAGTATTTAAAATATTACCTGAGACTCTGAAGAGGGAATTTACTAGCTAAAACAGTATAAGCTGTTTTACGCACTGATTCACTCACATCCAATGTGCAATTAATGATGGCAGTGGATGTTGCATTTGAGGGTGGTAAAGACAGCAGTATGGTTTTACGAACATCCTTCAAATGTCACAAGGAATTCAGTCAACAATTCAAATATATAACAGATGCTTAGAAATGAAAAGAACTGCAAGGAGAACTCACTGGATTCTGTTCTAAAGGTAATGTTTCAAGTAATAAATCAAGAATGTCACTATTCTCTGCATCATTTGCAAAACGTGATAAAGCCCTGACTGAAAAAGTGCGGATTGCTGGAACCTTGTCCCCCACCCGCACCGTAATGCAATCTATCACATCATCCCAAATCTCACTGCTTACTTCTGCATCGTCTGGCAATCGCATTATAATCTAACAGTAAAACGTTCAAAAAATAGAAAAGGGTTAAAGATCGTAATGAGAATTGAAACATTTGTGTACGAAAAACAACTGATAGAGTAACAAATAGCATTGGTAGTACTATTGATACCCTGGAAGTAACAAAGAAAGATAGCTTGCTTTATGAATAGAACTATTATAAGCTTTAACAGTAGTTTCTATATTAAGCACTTGATTCACGGTTTAATATTTTACTTCATAACATTATATTCTATGAAAATGTAATATTAAATATTGTATAAGTTGGTTGCCAAAGAACTCTAAGCTGCTTAAATATGCCACTAAAGAATGTTTGATACATGTCCTTTCGCTAGACCACTATTTATGAGAAATGAACTATGAAAATACACTTTAGTTGCAGGCTGGACATTGTCAATGATATTAAAATAGACATATAGAATCAATTTCTATACAATCCTGACTTTTAGCTACTATTAAGAGAATGATATTACAACCGGCCAGTAATCACTATCAAATAAAGTAAAACCCAAAGAACCTAAGATCTCTGGGACTCATGCCATGGTATAATTCTTATGTGATTTCCTTCTTAAAAAATTATAAGCTGAAATATTAAAGTTCCTCCATATTTATCCAGGGCACCGAACTGTTTATATTCGATTAACTTCTTCTACATGACTTACACAAAAAGCACTTTTAATCAATCACAAAAGCATCTACAACAAAAACATTAACTACAACAAGCAACCAGCATAATTCAAAAAGATCAACAAAACACAAAACAAATACCTCCGAAATAATCTGACAAGCCCTAAACCTCGCAGTTCTATTAGCAGCAGTAGTTCCAACAATGAGAAACCGAAGAAACCGTTCAAAAAATTCATCACACTCCTCAGAATTATTAACATCTCGTATGCAGACGAAAATAGCAACAAACTGCACAATCCTTTCAACAGAAGCGATCCGACGTTGTGTGGTGAAGACAGGAGTTAGGGTTTTTGAAAAAGCAGCGAAGAATTGAGCAACAGGAATCGAAGAACGAAGAGCAGAGAGATCTTTGAGCTTGCAGATGTGAGATGCCTTAGAGCCTTTAGCTTCGTCGAAAACCCTAGCGATCTTCTGCATCAGAAGCTTTTCTTCAGGGATTTCGACAGCCATTGTTGGTACCTGTGAGTAAGTTCTCAATCTCTGATCTGATTTTCGAATTGATAACAATAGCGGGAATGAAAACGTTTGAAATTATATTGGGCCTTTCGTTGAAACAATGCCCATTTATCGGTTTCATTGGGCCGGTTGTTTAACGTTCTGGGCTAGAAAATTAGCTCTATTATTTGGTTAGATTGGGCCAGTTGTTTAACTTTCTGGGCTAGAAAATTAACTCTATTATTTACTTAGATTGGGCCCGTTGTTTAACTTTCTGGGCTGGAAAATTAGCTCCGTTATTTGGTTAGATTGGGCCCGTTGTTTAACTTTTTGTGCAAAGAAAATAGACCAACACATAAAATATTCTAAAACAAATAACCCATTTAGAAACCTAAAGTTACGAGCCCAAATTTTAAGTTTTTACTTGGTGTGAGAATTGTATGATATCAAGTAATAGTCACCTAGTGACGCAGAAGTTGAGATATAGGGTAGGAAATAAATTGAACGTTTAATAAACAAATAGTGAATCGTTTGACGAGAAGTTCGCTTGTGTTCGTTTGTTTGATAAATGAACGAACACGAACAAAAAAAATTCTTCGTTTAGTTAAATAAACGAACATGAACAGAGGTTGTGTTCGTTCTTATATGTTCGTGAACGTTCGATAATGTGTTCGTTTATGTTTGAGATAATTATGTTAACTACTTATTTATATTTAGTGGATATTACATAATCTTTGTGATTTTAATTATAAAATCAATATATCATGGTTTATATTTGTTTGTTTTAGGAAATTACGTTTGTATTCAATAATGTTTGTGTGCGTTTGCTTGTATTCGTTTGCGTTTGTTTATGTTCATGAACAGTTTCATTTGCTTAATGAACGAACACAAACAGGAAATCTTGTTCGGTAAGCATTCATGAATTGTTTATGAACAAGTTTATTTTTTTAATGAACGAACAAGAACAACACCCAGTTCGTGTTCGTTTGGTTCTTTGTTCGTGTTCGTTCGGTTCGTTTACAACCCTAATCTCATACCCATTTACAAGCACCGAAACCGAATATGTATCTATTATACCATTTAAAAGATTGTTGAGTAGAATATTTACCAAAGGAAATTACTGCTCAACCATTTTGGCCATTGTCTTTATCAAAATGTCAATAGAATTATTAATTTACCACAATAACTTTTGACTTTTTTTATTTAAAGAAATGACTTGAGCAATCACAGATTGTCACGTGATTTTAAAGTTTTTCTTTTGACATGTAGGACACTTGGTTTTAAGGTATCCCAATATGTAGGTTCACTATCTTTCACAACATTCGTTATTGTACCTTTTCACACGCTTTGTTTTCAAGGCTTCCAACTTTGTTTCCCAACTCCGTTTATTTTCTAAGGTTTTTATAATTGTCATGTTTATTAATTTATAATCATTTTTTATTCATCTTAAACTGTTATTAGATCACTGCTATTAGGTCTGAGTAGTTTTATATTTAGTTAATTATATTAAACTTTCATATCAGGACAGTGATTATGAGGTACTAAATACAATTATTAAATTCTTCTTTATAATATGTTAATTACAATGTTTCAGAATTCAAATCACCTCCTTAACTGAATTGTAACATATACTTATGTGCAAAACATCATAAAACTTTTCGTAAACGTTATTATCATGCTCCTATCATAAATAAACTATATAAATAGGGCTGACAAATCGTGTTTAACAGGTTACAGATGATGCGATTAGCACAAATATCAAATATGAAAACATCTTTAACACTTGGATTTCGTGATTTGAGTGTGACAGCTTTAGGTATCAAGAAAAATAAATGATAAATTCAATACTCTTAATTTTAATTATTTACAAAAAGAAAAAGAAATGCATAGTGCATTTTTTTGCTAAACATGTCTTATCATGTTTAAACAGCTATTTATTTTGTCAGTCCTATTTATAAAAAAAGAAAATAGTTAAAAAATTTAGGTTATTAGAGTAACAATTTTGGTTTGAACGGTGGGTTTGAGACTTTGAGTGGTGGGTTGAGTTTCGTTCGAACTTTAGCCCGTTAAGGTTGAGTGTCATATGGATTATTGTTGACTTTGATGGTAGAGTAGGAGTAATAATGGGTCAGGTTTTCATAATCATAGTTTTATAACTAATTTTACAATCATGTCTTATACCTCTCGGGCATGTTTTGGGTTTTATACTTTATATGGTTAAAAGTTTCTCGATCTAAAACCGGACATATTAAACTCACTTAAACACCTACTTTTTCTTAAAATATTAAATACTACAGAAAATTTTAACAACTTATATAGCATTGTTTTGAAAACCGGACTAAACCGACTGGTCCACCGCCAGTTGGATTGGGCCAACCAGTCCACCACCAGTTAGCTGACTGGTCGGATCGGGAACCGTACTCCATTCCAGTGACCTTAAAACCGGTTTTACGTTGAACAAATGGTTGTAGCTTTCGAATCGGTGGTCTAGCCGGTTGATTTGTTTTTGTTTTTTTTTTTTTGTTTTTTTAATTTTAATGTATTTTCACATATATTTATTAAATAATTATAATTTTATCTAGTTCTTATATATGGTCCAATTGCTCGAAGTGGTCCAACCAGCCAACGAGTAAGGTGTTCGGTTCACTATCCGGTTCCATTCTAAAAAGTAAAAACATTGGTATATAGTTTTAATAATTTAAGTTTCTAATAACTTTAACACACTATTTAGTATGTATTATTATTTTCTAATACGATTATACCATGTTTCAATAAATAGTTTTGGTAATCGGGTGAGTATAACCTAATACCATCAACTAATCCAGCCCGATCCCAAATCAGTAAAAAATTCTAAAACTAATCTCATATTCTGAATGCTAGGGAATCGGTTTTCAATCGGATTCAGATATTTTTTAGTCATATCAATATAAGAGTGTACTCTCTAGAACATGTTGATTCAAAACTTAGGTAGCGTTTGATATGCAGGAATGAGGACGGATTGGAATTAACTATTGAGAGTGAATAAATAAAGACATGTTTGGTTGGTGGAGGTAATTGAATGTATCATTACGTAATTGATTTCATTCCCTCAAATTCATTCCATTAACTCCCCCTTCTTTTTTTCATTCCATACATTCTTCCATAATTAATCATCAACACCACCCCCGCCACAACAACCACCACCGACCACCAAGATCGCTCGTCACCAGCAACCACCACCGACCACCAAGATCGCTCGTCACTAGCAACCACCACCGGCCACCACTACCTCGGGAACACCATCGTCGGACACCGTCACCGGCGCTCCGCCGGAAACTACTGAAGGCCACCACCACCGGCCACGGTCGGCGCCGGA
>BJCM01096547.1:0-14790 GCA_018326385.1 Flaveria bidentis
TTGTTTGATGCTTGTGGGTATGGATGCTTGAGGACACCTCTCCTTGGTGTTTTGGTCATTCAAGAACCTCACCTTCTTCATCAAAATTCGTTTTTCAGCAGCTTACAAAAGGTAGTTTGTATGTCCTATTTGGTTGTTATTTGTTGTTGGTAGCTAGTTCAAACACATATAAATGATCCTATGTTCTTGGGTTTGTTGATGATATGTTATTAGCCTTAAATTTTCAGATCACTAATGATAATATTAAGGTTTTTATCCGCTGCGTTTTCATGTTTAAAAGGTTAAACTACTTTGATTTGATTCAACAAACCCAACAATGACACATAAACATGAAGCTTTTGAAATGTTCAAAATCTTGAAGAATGAAGTAGAAAATCAACTCAATTAAACTATCAAAGTTCTTCGCTCAGATAGAGGAGGTGAATACCTAAGTGAGGCCTTTTAGGATCATCTATGAAGTTGTGGGATCGTCTCACAACTTACTCCACCCAGAACACCAAAACATAATGGTGTGTCTGAAAGGAGAAACTGGACCCTATTGGATATTGTTCAATCTATGATGGTTATAAGCTCACTACCTCTATCATTTTGGGGTTTCACATTGCTCTCCACGGCTCATATTTTGAATATGGCCCCGACCAAGAAAGTGGATTCGACACCTTTTGAAAAATGGCATGGAAGAGTTCCACTGTTATCATATTTAAAAGTTTGGGGTTGTGAAGCTTATGTTAAGCTAAACACCCAAAACAAGTTAGAAAGTCGATCCACTAAGTGTATATTTGTTGGATATCCCAAAGACTGTATTGGATACTACTTTTTTGATCGAACAGAGCAAAAAGTATTTATCGCTCTAAAGGCTAAGTTTTTGGAAACTAAGTTCCTTATGGAAGGAATAACATATAGAACAGTGTAATTTGATGAGGATCAAGATCCACAAGCCGATACACGTTTGGTTGACACTAGCAATCAACAAGAGGTTGTTGATAATGATCAAGAGGTTGATCAATACACACAAAACGTTCGCAAATCCGGTAGAGTTAGTATTCCACCTGAAAGATATGGATTTTTCATGAATGGATGCTATGTGGTTGACTCCGATGAGCCAACTACATACCATCATGCAATGTCCAATTCAAATTGTGACAAATGACTGGAAGCTATGAACGTAGAGATGCAATCCATGTATGACAACCCAGTTTGGGAATTAGTTGACCCTACACTTAACTCCAAACCGGTTGGATGCAAGTGGGTTTGAAGAAGAAAACAAATATGCATGGAAACTTGGATTCTTACAAAGCAAGACTTGTAGCAAAAGATTTCACTCAAACTCAAGGGTTTGATTATGATGAAACCTTTTCATGTGTGGCAATGCTAAAGTCAATTAGGATATTATTTGCCATAGCTGCATATTATGACTATGAGATTTGGCAAATGGATGTCAAAACCGCTTTTGTTAATGGACATCTCGAAGAGACTGTCCATATGGTTTAGCCTTATGGTTTTGGCGATCCACAACATCCTAATAAAGTATGCAAGTTAAAGAGATCAATCTATGGATTGAAACAAGCATCAAGAAGTTGGAATCAACGTTTTGATGAAGAGATCATAAAATTTGGTTTCATCAAGAACGCTGACGAGACTTATGTGCATACGAAGGCTAGTGGGATCATAATTGCATTTCTAGTATTGTATATTGATGACATACTACCTTTTGGAAATGATATTCCAACCATGGAAGGTGTTAAAAACCTGGCTTGGAAGTTGTTTTTCCATACAAGTCTTAGTGAAGCTGCCCATATTTTTGGGAATAAAGATCTATAGGGATAGATCGAGGCTGTTGATAGGTTTAAATCAAAGAGCATATATTAATAAAGTCTTGAAAATGTTCAAGATGGGAAAACTCTAAGAAAAGTATGGTACCTATTCAAAGAGGGACAATATTGAGTACATCTCAATGTCCAAGCTCAAATGATGATCAAGATCGAATAAAGGACATCTCATATGCGTCTGCTATAGGATCCATCATGTATGCGATGATATGCACTAGATCGGACGTGTCATGAGCATTAAGCACGACAAGCAGATATCAGCTGAATCCAAGTAATAGCCATTGGATGGATATCAAAAGTAAGTTGAAATACCTTAGGAGGACTAAGGTAATGTTTCTAATATACGGATCTGATGAAGAGGAACTCGTTGTAAAGGGTTACATGGATGCGAGTTTCCAAGCTGATCGAGATGATTCTCAATCATAATGGGGTATGTCTTCATTATGAATGGGGTAGCATTGTCCACTACATAATTCGAATACACAGCCGCCTCATTAGCAGCTCAGGAAGCTGCATGGATAAATAAATTTATCGCCAATCTAGGGGTGGTCTCTACCATTCAAGACCCCCTAGAAATCTTTTGTGATAATGAGGATACGATTGCACAAATCAAGGAACTCTGTGCACATCAAAAGACTAGGCATATTGAGTGGAAATTCAACTACATAAGGGATGAAGTTGAGAAGGGAATGATATGTATTCGTAAGGTTCACATCGATCAATATAATGTGGATCCACTCACGAAGCTCCTTGAAAGGGCAAAGCATGAAAGTCATACTTGTGCCTTAGGACTTCGATATTCTAATTATTGGAATTGATCTGCTTAGTATTTAAAAGTTTGGAACAATGTAATATTTAACTCTTTATATACTTGTGATATTTTGAGTTATATTCATTTTAGCATGTATACATCCATGAACATGTTTATTATTCTAAACGTCCGTAGTCGGTCATGTTTGTGGGAACAAATATTAACGTAAGACTATTATGAACATGGATTGGTGGATATTCATAAGGAATGAATATAGAGCAATTGGTTGTTGCCAACGTTCATAGATATTTGTGGGATACAAATATTGGACTGACCCACGTCTCAAATTTAACTACATGGAATCTTCTTGATTGATCATAAGTAAATTTGAGTAAAGGAAAATATCATTTGGTATCCTTCGACCTGAGATACATATTGGGTTTTGATATTCACCAAAGTGTTATACCTTGAGCTAGTTCTTCACTGCTCTGAAATAGTGGACAGTACATAAGGCTATGTTCAGGTGTGACACAAGGTGATTATGAGAAACGTATGTAGTCAAGATGGAATTCGTTCCTCTTATTCGTTAAGAACAAGATGTCTAAGGCCTGATTAAGTTAAATTAACAAGGAATGATCATTCTTTGTCCTTGGATTTAACATGACATCTGTAACAAAAGGATAAATGATTGATTCACCTAAATCATTTCAAGTTGGTAAAGAGATGATGTTATTGAATGGCTTTTAATCATGCGTATTAAGGGTAGTAAACCGTTGTTAGGAGGTATTTACTGTTTGCATCAATCTTGTATGAATCTTGTGCAAGTGGGAGATTGTTGGATTCTCTATGCTCAAGACACATAGAACATTGATGTGGTTAGTATGTTATGATCAAAGTCGGGTCATACCCAATAACAAGCTTAGGAAACACCAATATAAATATTTAATTGATGATATGATCATGAAATTAAATAATTACACCAATTTAGAAAATGGGTTTTCTAAATAAATTACATATGAGATGGAACAACTTATTAGGATATTTTGTCCATGAGTATTATTTGTAATGTTATTTGATTTGGTCAAATGACATCAAATAATAAGAGAGCGTAAGAGTTATATAATTAATAGGTTAATTACATAACTCAAAAAATTAACTTGTAAACTTTTGTTTTATAAATGTTTTGGGGGGAAACCCCATTCCAAAGGGCCTATTTCGGCCGCCCCTTTAAGGGGTTTTGGTTTTTCTTTTGTCTTGAGAATAGAAACTCTTGAATTGTCCCACACTCCACCTCTCACTCTCTCTCTCACATGCAAGAACCTCAAGACAAAGTTCTCTCTATTCTTGAAGATAATCTCGGCTGAGAGGTTCAATTCTTGGGTCATGTGGTGAATCCTGACAGGATCATGGTGGACCCGGCAAAGGTGGAGGTGGTGATGCAATGGAAGTCTCCAAAGACGCCATCCGAGATTCATAGCTTCTTGGGTTTGGCGGGCAACTACAGAAGATTTATCCTAGACTTCTCTAAGATTGCTTCTCCACTAACTAAGTTGACCCGGAAGGACGTGAAGATTGTATGGGGTCAAGCTCAAGAAAAGGCGTTCGAAGAATTGAAGGCGAGATTGACTCAAGCTCTTGTTCTATCATTACCCGATGGAAGTGAAGACCTGGTGGTTTATTCTGATGCTTCCTACTTGGGGTTGGGGTGTGTGTTAATGCAGAGAGGGAAGGTTATAGCCTATGCATCTCGACAGTTGAAGGTACATGAGGTCAATTATCCTACTCATGACTTGGAGCTAGCAGCCATGGTCTTTGAGTTAAAGATTTGAAGGCACTACCTATACGGTACAAAGTGCACCATATTCACCGACCACAAGTTCTTGAAATACTTCTTTGAGTAGAAATATTTGAACATGAGGCAGAGAAGATGGTTGGAACTTATAAAGGACTATGATCACGAGATCCATTACCATCCGGGCAAACCCAACGTGGTGGCGGATGCCCTTAGCCGGAAAGAGAGACCCGAACCGATTCGGGTAAAAGCGTACCAATTGATCATGACCTCCGATGTGATGAAGCTAGTCAAAGAGTTTCAAGATGAGGCATCGAAAGAAGATCATCTTAACTCTGAAAGAATGAGAGGTCTGGTTGCGGAATTAGGTGAAAATACGCTTGGTGTTAGAACCCGATTTGGATGAGTGTGGGTTCCTCGTTTTGGGGATCTACGCATGAAAATCATGGATGAAGCTCACAAGACTCGATACTCTATTCATCCCGGTACTACAAAGATGTACCAAGATATGAGGAAAGATTATTGGTGGCCGAGCATGAAGCGTGATGTGGTGGAGTATGTGAGTAAGCGCCTTACTTGCCTATAAGTGAAGGCCGAGCATCAGAAGCCGTATGGGAAGACCCAACCTTTGGATATACCCGAATGGAAGTGGGAGCACATCACCATCGATTTTATTACGAAGTTGTCACGTACCCCGAAAGGGTATGATGCCATATGGGTGATAGTTGACCGTTTGACGAAGAGTGCTCACTTCCTACCGACCCGTGAGACATATTCATCTGAGAGGTTGGCGGATTTTTTCATTAAGGAGATTATAACTTGTCATGGTGTACCGGTGTCAATTGTGTCAGATCGTGACACCCGGTTTACATCCAAATTTTGGAAGAAATTCCACGATGCAATGGGAACGAGGTTGCACATTAGCACGGCTTATCATCCCCAGAAGGATGGTTAGTCAGAGAGGACCATTCAAACATTAAAGGACATGCTTCAAGCACGTGTTATCGATTTTGGAGGAAGTTGGGATGACCACCTACCATTAGTTGAGTTCTCATATAACAACATTTATCATGCTAGCATTGGTATGCCCCCTTCTGAGATGCTATACGACAGGAGATGTAGAACACCCGTCTGTTGGGGTGATATTGGTCAGAAGGAGTTAAGGTAGCCAAATATAGACAAAAGTCATATGCCAATAAATGACATAGACCGATTGTGTTCCAGGTGGGTGACATGGTTATGTTGAAAGTCTCACCTTGGAAGGGTATCATTCGGTTCCGAAAACAAGGCAAGTTGAGCCCAAGATACATAGGGCCTTTCTGAATCATTGCTAGAGTAGGAGAGGTGGCAAATAAATTGGAGTTACCACATGAGTTAAGTAGAATTCACCCGACATTCCATGTATCTCATCTGAGAAAGTGTCAAGTAGATGAAGATGTGATTGTTCCACTGGAGGATATCGAAGTAGATGAACGACTCAATTATGTAGAGCAACCAGTGGCAATCATTGATCGAAAAGAGAAGAGGTTGAGGAATAAAGTGGTTCCTCTTGTGCGTGTATAGTGGAAGCACAGGAAGGGATCCAAGTCTACATGGGAGACTGAAGAAGAGATGAGGCAACATTAACCACAATTCTTTGAGGAATAACAGGTTTCGGGGATGAAACCCAAATAAGGGGGTGGACTTGTAACACCTGGTTATTTTTTTTAAAAGTCAAGACTTAAGAATAAAGTGAAGAAAAAGAAGGAAAAAAATAAAGCCCAAGTCTAGGGGTTAAAAGTGACAAAAAGGACAAAATCTTTGAAAAGCTTATGATAAAGGTGGCATGGCCGCCCATCACTCCCTCTACACACAAATTCTCGGATTTTTTTGAGAGAGAAGGAAAGAGAGTAGAAACTCTCGGTTTTGAAGGAAGAACAAGAAATAATTCGAATTCAAGGTAAGAATTCATGGTTTTACGATGTTCTTGACTGGTCATATCCTTGAGTTTATGCTTATGTGTGTTTGTATGTGTTCGGGTATGTTTTTAGCGGGTTTCTAGGAGGCTGAACTCATTTTCAAACGAGTTTGGAAGAAGCCATACTCAAGAGCTGCTAAGGTGAGTTCTAAAACCCCTCTTTTACTGGTTTTTAACTGTTTTTGGGCTGGAAATGCATGAGTGAACATTTTTATAAAACTGGATTTGATACCCGTATGTTTGAATGTGTGTAAGATGATGCTATGATGTGATGTGGGCTGTGTTCATGCTTGTTGATGTAATGGTTGTGTTTCTAAGGCTTAGAATGTGAAGCTTAGAACATGATAGATGGTGCTGGAGAATAGAGATCTGATGTTTAGGGCTCATATGTTTAAGTTTTAAAATTTTCTTAAGTATGCAGAAGTAATGCGAATGAGTAATGGAAAGTCAATATGGATGAACAGTTAATGCGGACGAGCATTAACTATTAAGTAAGTAATGCGGATGAGTAATGGAAAGTCAATGCGGATGAATAGTTAATGCGGATGAGCATTAACTATTAAGTAAGAGAAATGCGGATAAGTATTGGAGGAAATGTAGATGAAAGTCAATGCGGATGAACATTGACCAAGTGTGAGAAATGCGGATGAGTATTGGAGGAAATTCGGATGATAGTCAATCCGGATGAACATTGACCAAGTGTGAGAAATGCGGATGAGTATTGGGAAATGCGAATGATGTAAAAGAAATGCGGATGAAGGAAAAGAAATGCGGATGAATTAAAGTAAATGTGATCGAAGGTAAAGTAATGCGGATGAACCATAACAAACGCGGATGAACACTTAAAACGTTTTCTGACTTTTTGGGGAAAGTGTAATTTAGGCTTTGACTTGGGAAGTTTTCGGGGCTATGTAGGTTGACTTCTTGAGGTCATAGATGTTATGATATGCATGTTATAATGTATGTTTAATGCTTATGCATGATGGTATGTGTGATGTATGTTATGTTTGCATGATGCCCTGTATGATGATGTTGACTGTTAAAGTAAAGAACGGTTTTAATGAATGTAAAATATGTTTTATGTTAAACTAGAACTCACTCAACAACGCTGACTTTTTATGCATTTTCCAGTTGGCAGGTGAGGATTGCTCAGGATGGCGCGGGCCAGCTACTTGGCTCTTTTTGGATGGCATTCTTTTGTTACTGTTTTTGCATTATAATGCGAACAAATGAAAATGTGTAATGAATGATTGTGTTAACTTTCAAAAGAAATTATTATGAAATGAAAAGTTATTTTAATGTTTCGCTGCGATGTTTTATGAAATATAAATGTAAATATATGTTTTGTGAGCAATGATTCGCCAACTGTAAGTGTCACGGGAACGGGGCCTTACAGACTATAAGGGAAAACAAGGATCAAGCATCAAGATTTTTTATTAAAATGTCCCAAGTGATTATGATTTACATGTATGATTTCAAAATGAATCTTACCAGAAATAATAAACAGGAATTGAAGTTGTGCTGTCTAGTAAGTAAAATCTATTAGAATTATTCTAACAGGTTTAAAATCCATCTCTAATAAAAAATACAAAAATATGTCGTAATTTTGTTTTTTAAATTTTCTAGTTGCTTTATTTTTTTAAATTTTAGTCATTTAGTTGGTAAAAGTCAGACTAGGCATCTGAATTCAATCTATGAAACACTCACTTAAAAGAGGTCACGTTTGAGGTGACCAATCGGTTCTTTGTTAAAAGGATCACGTCTGAGGTGATCAACACTTTTCAAAATTAAAAGGAACATAACATTTTATTTATAGTTAAAAAGGCTAAGTGTTTGAATGGTAATAAGGTCAAACTCATAAATATGAGCCATTCGAACGACTGGACCATAGGTATGGACCAGTCGCACGATTGGATCATACGTATGAGCTCAATCGCATGACTGAACCACACGTATGGACCAGACGTACGATTGGACCATAAGCATGGGTCAATCCATACGATTGGATCACTAGAATGAACCAATCGCACGAATGGAGGTGACTGAATGAGTCAGTCACACGACTGAAACCTAGTCGCACGACTGAATGTGACCGACTGAGCCAGTCGCACAACTGAGCCCCAGTCGCACGAAACAAGAGTGCAAAGAGGGTCAGTCACACGACTGAAGGAAAACCTAGTATAAAATGAGGGGATTCGGTCGTAGACACTCATCACCCCCAAATCGCACTTAAAGCGTAAGAAAGCAAGGTTACTCTGCCCAACTTTTGTGTCCATGATTTAGCTTCCTGATTGTGACACTAACAATTACGCTTTGTTTCTACAGGTAATGCAAGAATAAAATCAACCAAAATGTGCGGTGTAATCAAACCCTAACATACCCAATTTGATTAAAAATCAAAAAATCAGTAACAACCATCCAATAGACCACCTAAACGTGAATAATAGTTAAAATGAAGGACACTCTGAATGAACTTCAATCACACGATTGAACTAAAAAGACTAAACACAACGTTTAACGTCAAGTTTTGACCTAGATTAGGGGTTAGAGTGTCAAATAGAGAGTTATCCGACTGGACACTCTGAATGAAATTCAATCGCACGATTGAACTGGGTGAATGACACAATCGGCCGAATGAACAAGGCGTATGAGCACAATCGCCCGATTGAACTAAGCCGCATGATAAATTGCCCGATTGAACTCAGCCGCATGCTCAGTCGCCCGATTGAACTTAGCCGCATGCTCAGTCGCCCGATTGAACTCAGCCGCATGCTCAATCGCCCGACTGGACTCAGTCGTATGATTCAATCGCACGATTGAACCAGACTGATTCCAAAATAGTTTAAGTTTCAAAAGTTTTTGTTATGGAAAAATCTAATGTTTATGTGTCTTGTGTTACAGAAACATGGCAGAGAGGTGGATCATCAACACCAAGCACAACATTTGTGCTCATCTGCATGCCACCACTAGGAATGCTGCTGATTTTGCGGGTATCATTGATTTTCTGAGGCGATCTAGGATCTACAGAGCCATATCTACACCATGTACACCCTATCGATGTATACAGCAAGCCTTCTAGGAAGGTGCATCAGTTGACAAATCTACTCAGCCTTACTATATACGCAGCACCATATTTGGGCAAGAGATAGAGGTGACAGCAGCAGACATTCGACGTGTTCTAGAACTGGGTGATAATGTTGCTCACCCAACCAGGTTACACCCTCTGACTGTTAGGGGATGTTTTCTCAGGATGAAGTACTCTAGGGTCATCAATGCAGGTGTGTTGAACCAAAGCAACATGTGTCCCTAGTTCAAGTACTTAGCACACGTTATTTTCAAGTGCATTGCTTCACGGAGGGGTGGATTCGATGATCTCTCTGACCAAATCCAGAATGCCTACGTGGCAATAGTGCTAAATCACCCCTTCAGCTTCTCTAACATGATATTTACGTACCTGATCGAGAACCTTAAGGCAAAGGGTAAAGAGAGCTTTTGCATGTATCCACGGATCTTGCAGATGATCATAGATGAGAAGCTCCCCTTACTGCCAAAGAAGAAGAACAATGTTGTGAGTTTGGAGGTTATGGATGACACCACTCTAGGGAGGATGAAGGTATACAAGAGGAAGCAGGTGAAACCCCCTGCGAGGAGATTGTTCGGCACCTTACCTCTGCTGATTACGCCGCCTTCAAACAAGAAGTGGTGCCACGATGATAGTGATTCTGATGTTGAGCCTATTGCTCTACCCTTCGATGACTCTGATGATGATGACCACGGTGATGGTCAACGAAGTGATGGTCCAGGTGGACCCGAGCCGGCTCCAATCCACCTAATTTTTAGATGGATGAGGAGGAGGATTTGGACGAGGAGTCTCTGGTACGGACGGTGGGAGTCGGGTCGTAGCCACTGAGAGAGGGCTCAGGGCGGTTGGTGGACGCCATGGTGAGTCTGGGGATGCTGTTACAGCTGATACTGGTCCATCTTACACCCCGGACCAACCCAGCAGCCAATGGGGAGCCTCTATCTCTAAGGGCTCCAGGAAGAAGAGAATGGCTCACCCTTAAGGCAAAAAGGGTAAGAGGCCAAAATTTACTTTGACTCATCCACTACCACTGCCACAACCACCACTACTACTAGAACCACCACTACTGCCATAGCCACCACCATATCTACCACTTCTACCACAGCTAACACCACCACTACCACAAGCCCTACCACTACTACCACACTTCCAACCACCACTACTATAGCCAACCCTTCACCATCCACTCCTATCCCACCACCCATATTCACCACATCTACCACCACAAGCCACCAAGCAGGTACTTCCACCCAACCTACATTCATACCAGGATCCACTCTAGCCCCCATTGGGTTAGAGGAACAGCTGGCTAATCTCAACAGCATAGTGCTTAGGCTGCTTGCCACTGATGAGCTTAGGGCAAATTAGTTACATAAGATGATGGAGGTAAACACAGCTTAAGCTCAGAAGATCATGGAGCTCAGCAAGAAGACTGACCTGTGAGAGCTCTAAGCCGAGCACACCATGCTCTTACAAGTGAAAATGAACTGGTGTTGGCGTCAGTGAAAAGGATCGAAGAACTTGAGAGGAAGAACAAGAAGATTATGCTCAAGCTAAAAGGGTTAAAGAGTGAGCCTCTAAAGATCAAGGGTGATGATTACGATGATGATGATGATGATGACGAAGATGAGGATGATTGAGATGAAGAAGATGAAGGTGATGATGCAGGACCGAGTGAGGAGAAAGGAGATGATGATGATGGAGAAGGTGATGTTGCTGCATCAGCCTCTCCTAGAACTCAAGAGAAGAGGACCAAAAGGAATCAAGATTGAGGAGCCTCATCCTCCACCCCTTAGCAAGATGAATATGTTGTTGCTCCCCTATAACAAATCAAGTCTCAATTCACAATGATTCTTGATTTGCAAGGGATTGTCAAAAGGTCGGTGAGCTACACTCCCAAAGAAGGAGAAATCATACACGACCTGACTAATGAGCAACTTGTAGAGATGTTCAGGCTAAATCCATTCGAGATTGTCAAAGAAGCACCTACTTTTGATGTGACTAGTAACGATGAGCTGAAAGACGTAGATGAAATATAGATTGAGGATGTCATAGCTGAGTACTATCCAGAGTACACTGACTGAGAGGGCAATGTGATCCCCAACTTGGGTGACACTCTTGGCAGTGCTACATTCGATAAACTAGATGAGATGGAAAAGGAAATAAAACATATGTACCTAGTTTAGGAGCTTAATGTAAAATGTCTGTCATGTCTTACATATATGTCTTACAATATGTGATTGATGCTTATAATGTTTAATGTTTCATTGTTTATTGTGTAATAAAGCATATTGAACTAACTATAGAGGTTTGTGGTTGTTTACATAGTTCTTAGTCAATAATGATTAAGAAACATGTTCAAACTTAATCGTATGAAGTCTTCATGCGAATGGACCATGGTAATGGACCATACACATGAATACTTCATGCTAATGGACTAGTTGCGCGATTGAACCAGGAGACTAGATTAGTCGCTTGATTGAGACATAAGATTGGCTCAGTCGCACGACTGAACCTTCAGTCGTGCGTATGAATCAATCGCATGATTCAGGCGCACAACTGAACCATGCAAATGGTTTAGTCGTACGATTGACAAACCCTAACCTATAAATACCACCTAATTCGTGAAAAAACAGAACACTTTAAGAATTTTGACTCACATTCATACCCTAGCCATCCAGAGACTCAGAGAACCTGTTCCAACTTCATAGTTCGCAGTTGATCGTGTTCTAATTGTTCTTAACGTTTCATTAGTTGTTAGATTGAATGAAACTGCATTCTCACTGATTGGATTGCCAATCAAATAGGATTCCGCACTATTTGATTAGGCATACATGCATAATCAGTTAGTACTCTATACGTACACGGTCGTAACAAAAAAAAACTTTAAAATTAATTTAATAATTTCTGAAATATTTTAGTTAACAAAATAATTTTCACTTTGATTTAATAACATATTAGTATAATTTTCTGGAGTTTAAAATATATCAAAATGACTAAAAATAAATAAATGTCGAGGGTGGGGTTCGAACCCCGACCTCGATTGGGTGTGAGTGGATTATTAACCGGTTGGGCTAGAAGCCCAGATCTGGTTAAAAGCTCCTATAAATGTTTAAAATCCTTAGTTTCAAAATCCCCCAAATCCTACATAAACCCTAGAATAGATTTGATCCAAATCGAGCAACAATTCGTGTATGATATCGAATTAACATTAGGGCTTTTAATCCCTAAGTGAAATCGAGTGTGTGGGTGTGTATAACTTACTCGATTACGAACGGGTTGATGTAATTATGCCTGGTATAGCTTCGATCCACTCGTGATGAACAAGGGCACTTAGAATCGATGTTTGAGTGAATTTTCGAGCAATTGAAGGTACTAAAAGTTGAAAGAGATTGAGTGGAACATTCCCCTTCTGTTAATTAGCTTCGATTTGATATGGTGCCACTTAAATAATTTCAGTTTTGATTTCAGGTGATTCGAGTATCGTTTGACTATAATTACATGATGTTAAAAGAAATGGTTGATATACTCAAGTTCAAAACTCTTAAGGGAGCGTTTTTCATCAATTAATTTGCTTAATGGTGTTAAATACCGAGGTGAACGATTTTAGTTTTGAATGTAATGTTTTGGTTTCAATCATCACTCCATAACCGTCGAATAACTCAACTGTAGCCGGTCTTTGAGTTCGAAATAGGTTCATAGGTGGTTTAATATAGTCTAATTGTGTTTAATCAAGCGTTTCGGGTGGTTTGGTGGCCACCGGAGCTCGCCGGAGCTGTGGCCGTAGGCAAAGAAGCCGACAATGAAAAAAAAGGTTTGTTTGGGTATTTTTGCAATTTAGTCCTTGAACTTTAATTGTTTATTATTTTATGTAAAAACTTTTGAGTTAAGTTTCGGAAACTACAAAATAAACCCTAGAATTATAAAACTAATTTGAATAACAAATCAACTTAATTATTTATTAATCTTTATAACTTTTAGAAAGCTTAAATTTTATATTTTAGTTATTTATTTCTAATAATTAAAATTTATATTTATTAATTAAACTTTATAACTTAAATTTTTTTTTACTAAATACATAAATTATTACAATTTGTATATATTATTAATAAATTAATAGTTCACAATAATAAATTGTACATTTAGTGTATTCCATTAAAACTACTAAGATAATTTTATGATGGGAGTTTCAAATAGATTCAGGTTTGGATTTTAACTTGGAAAATAGCAGATGTTACAGTGACCAACTTGGTCATTTTTGTCACACCCCAACCTTGACGGCAAAAACGTCGAGATGTGAGGGTTAAGATCGTTCACAGCCAAATAACGCTATTAATAAACCCAAATATAATAATTATAAGTTTTAAATGTAACATTACAAGCATAAGTCTCAAACAAGGAAAATAACATGCATAAAAAGTAATATTTCAATTTCATCCATTTATTTGACTAGGTCTATTCCTCGGTGTGAATAGCTTCAAAGATGGCTATCATACTTGCGTGTTTCCTCAAACATGTTAAAAATAAAAGGTCAACATAATGTTGGTGAGATTTCTATTGTTTTCAATACATAAGTATATAAAAGAGGGCATTTCATGTTATAAATTAGTGCACAAAGTAACTAGGGATGTAAGATTGATGCACAATCAAACCTTGACTGTTTTCATGTTTACAAGTTTATACGATTAGCTAAGTGTACTTGGTATAACCAAGCAGGCTTGTTAGGCCCATAGATCTATGACGTCGCCAGACTAGCGATAGTTAATGATTGTACATATAATCGTCAATACATGGCAATTACAAAGATCAACTAACCGCAACATATAAGTGAATTGCCAAAAGTTTACAAGAATCAAACGACTTTACAAGTGCAATGTTTATAAGGTAACATGTTTCACCCCAAAGTGTAAAAATATGAAAAAAGAGGCATAGAAATACTCACTTGTGAAATAAATATATAGTTAGTGATTAATAAGAAATATTAATCGTCGTTCCAACATAATCATTCACAAGGCACCTAAATGTATATATATTTACAAGTTGTAGGTTAATAATAAGATTAACGATATAACGCGAATTAGGGTTTAAAATTGGAGGGTTTTATAAATAAAATGAGTGAACTCTTATTTATATTTTGTTTAATAAAAGAAGTAACATTTTATAATATTTTAAAGGAATTATATCCATTGTTAATAACTTGTATATTATATCATGTTTTTGAATACTATAAATTATTATATAAATCATTTTTATAACTATACTTGGTTATAGTTATTATAATAAAATGTTAAAAATGTTTTATATGAATAAAATAAATTTACAGAAAATAATTTAAGTGATTTTAAAAATTAAAAGTTTGTAAAAATCATTTTTTTATAT
>BJCM01096554.1:0-13516 GCA_018326385.1 Flaveria bidentis
TAGCTTCAACCCAACTTCCATCCTTTAGAGCCTTATCAACTTTCTTTGGCTCTATCTGGGATAAGAAACAAGAGTGAAGACAAAAATTTGCTTCATGGGTTTGTCCTCTTGTTCTTACCCCTGTGACAACATCTCCAATGATGTTTGTGGTGGGGTGAGACTTGTGGAACCTAAGTTGAGGGATCACAGCAAGTTGTTGAGAAAGATCTAAATTAGAGAAATTTAGATCTGGCATAGATGTTTCTCCCACAACATCAGCACACTTATCAAGAGAAACTTGATTCAAGCAATGTGTGACATCATTGATGTTATCATCTATGGTGTGGTTAGTAGCATCAAGAAATTCTTGATCATTGTCACCGCCACCATAGTTGTCTTCCATAATTGAGGTATTCTTATCTGGTTGTGGAACCTCTGAGCTAGAATTTGAAGGCACCCAGATGTATGAGCTAAGTTTGTCATTGTAGTGCTGATAGAAACCTCATTTGAAGAAGTAGTTCCAACTGGAGCTGAAGATGTATGACTTGAAGGTCTTCTTAGCTCAAATCTTGGATCAGGATCACCTGTATTTAGATTTTTTGTAGATCCTAAAATATTCTCACAAGATTTGTTAAAACAGTTGGTTACTAAATCAAGATCAAATAGCCAATCAGGACCAGAACCAGCCACACAAGATGTGTGTTCATTGAAAGTCACATTGGCTGACTCCTTAATAATTCTAGTTCTGAGATTGTATACTCTATAAGCCTTAGCTTGAGACGAGTATCCAATGAAGTTTCAATCATCTGACTTCTCAGCAATTTGACAATTTGATCTTTGGTATTCAAGATGGTGCCAGGACATCCAAATGACCTGAGAAAACCAATGAAAGTATTCCTGTAGTGCCAAATTCCATAAGGAGTCTTGCCATGAGTCTTAACCACCAAAACTCTATTTTGCACATAGCTGGCAGTGTTGGCTGCCTCTGCCCAGAAGGTGATGGGCAGCTTAGGGTCAGGCATCGTGATTGTTGCAGCTTCAATCAATGTCCTGTTTCTCCTCTCAGCAACACCATTTTGCTGAGGAGTCCTCGGAGCACTGTATTGTCTTGTAATACCATTTTAATCACAAATTATATCAAGGATTTGGTTCTTGAATTTAGTTCCTTGATCACATCTTATGGTTTTGACCTTGTGATCAGATTGATTCTCAATCTTTAAAATGAAATTCTTCAGAATCTCAGGAGTCTCATCCTTAGTTCTATGGAAGAAGACCCAAGTGAATCTTGTAAAGTCATCTGTGATCACTAAACAGCAAGAGGTCCTTTCTAGACTCATTACACTGGTGGGGCCAAAGAGATCCATATGAAACAAGTGTAGGGTGTAGTGATGGAGTTCCTTTCCTTAGGCTTGTGAGATATCTTATGTTTCTTCCTTTTTAGGCATGCAACACAATCGTCATCACTTGTAAACTCTTTCTTTGGCATTCCAGTTACCAAATCGTGCTTAATTAGTTTATTCTTGTTCTTAAAGTTTACATGGCACATTCTTTTATGCCATAGGAAAGACTCATCACTATTGGCTTTAGATAGAAAACATGAAACTTCTCTAGAGGGAGATGTTTCTTGCAAATCCATCTTATACATGTTCCCTTTCTTGGGGGCTCTAAGCAGAATATGCTCATGAGGAATGACCAGACCAGGCTTCAGAACAATACACGCTTGCTTAGTAAAGAGCATGTTATGACTCTGATCACAAAATTGGGATACACTCAGAAGATTATACCCAAGCTACTTGACAAAGTTTACCTTTTCAATGCTGAGCTTACCATTTGTGACCTTGCCCCTTCAAGAAATTGAACCACCTTCATCTCCTCCAAAAGCAACTGGTCCTCTATCAATCCTTTCAATGTTTTGGAGTAGTGATCTATTGCCTGCCATGTGCCTGGAGCAGCCACTGTCTATGATTCAGACATTTTTGTTTGTCTTCAGCTGTCCCTGCACAAAGAAAATGATTAGTTACATTTGGAAACCCAAATCTTGCTTGTCTTGGGCTCATTAAGAGAAACAGAAGGTAATGCAACAGTAATAGATCCTATGGTTATGCTGAGAGGATCTTGAGCTGTTGTTGATGCAGATTCTCAGTCACTTGGTCTTTCTTAGACCTCCACACCACCTTTGGAGCCTTGGACTTGTCCATCAAAACTTTAGAAGCTTTTGTAACTTTGGAAGTTTTGATGACTGAACCTTCGGAAGATTCTGCAGACACTACAGCAGACTTCAGTGCTTCGGAAGAATTCCTTTCTTCCGAGACCAACTTCTCTTCCAATGGTAATTTTCCACTTGCCTTCTTCTTAGATTTGGAGCTTTTGAAGGAAACAGACTTTCCTTCTGAAGCTTGAATCTTCTTGGAACTCTTTGAAGTCTTTGTCTTGGTCATATGGACAGTACCTTTAGGATTGTATGGACAATCCTTAGCAATGTGAGTGGTACTTTCACACATGACACGCACCATTTTCTTCTTCATAAGAGTCTTCTGCTGGGAACAAGACTGTATTTGGTCACATCCCTTCTCCACCTTCATCTTTGCAAATGCTAAGATAGTCCTTTTGGGTTGGGAACTGTTCTTGGAGTTTGATGGTCCAGGCTATGCAGCAGTGGTACACAGAAGATCTGTCTTCTTCTTGTTGTTGAGATGATTTGAACAAGAACCAGAACTCTTAGTAGAAGATTTTTGGTTGATGTCTTCAGTCTTTACTACTTCAAACCCTGCAGAGATGAAAACATGTTTCTACTTAGAGTCAAAAGTAGCCTTGATCTCTTGAGCCTTCCTTGTTTTTCTTTTGCTCTTTCTGATCAAGTTCTTTCTCATGGATTTGGTCATCACAGACTTCTTTTTCTCCTCAGAAGGATAGTGGCCCTTCATAGAATCCTCCTTTTAACTTTTCTCAGAGGAATTCTTCACTATCTCTTCTTCATCCTCTTCACTCATAGGATCTATGAGAGGAAGCTCATCTTCACAAGTTCCATACCTTGGAGGTCTTACAGACAAGATTGTGTGTGGAGGAGCTATCTCATTGGATCCTAGTCCCTGTCTGTTTTGATAGCACACCTTGTTGTGCAGGGATGAGGAAATCATGTTCTTGAAGGTCTCTTTTTCAAGAGAACTCTTTTCTGCCCTGGCTTTGCAGATCCCAAGCTCAGCTTGGCACTAAGTCAGCTTGGTTATGAGATCTTTGATCTGAGTCCTAAAATCTGTGTGCACATGTTTTAGAACTGAAATGGTTTCTCTAAGTCCTCTATCTTCAGTTTATAATCATTTTCAGACTTTCTAAAATCAGATTTTAAAATGTTTAAGGACTCAAGATCAGATCTCAGCTCCAAGTTATAGGACTTGTATCTATTAACTTTAGCAATGCAATCAGGAGTACAAATATGTTCCAATACCTTGGCTTCATCATGATCTTACATCAATGTTTGGTTTGGTGAAGCATCTTCCACTTGAAAGCTCCAGTCAAAGCCTCCTTCTTTAACAACAACAACAGCCTGCTGCTTTGGCTTTTCATTCTGGAGAGCTTTGTCAGTGTAGTTGGGTCTGGACTGTGTTTGGGCACCACTTGTTTTAGGTGCCTTACACTCCTTGGCAAAGTGGCCTATCAAGTTACAGTTGTAACACTTGACTTTGCCTTTGTCCAGGCCAAACTTTCCACTAGTTGCATTGCTTGGAAACTTCTTTCCAGTGCTCTTGTAGAACTTCTTGGCCCTATGAGTGAGAAAAGCCATCTGTTGGACTATTTCCATGTATTCCAGATCATCTAGATGAATACAATCCAAGTCTTCAAGAGTGAAAAGAGAATTGCCACAGCTTTCATCAGAAGACACAAAAGCTTGAGAAGAGCTTCTCTTGGAATGGGCTTCCTTGAGTGTAGTTCTCCCTTGGTGTCTCTGGGAAGGTGATGAAAGGACCATTTGGTGAGTTTTCAGGGTAGCATATGAGGTGATGTTGGTGTTCTATGCTATCCCTTTGAACCACATGCAAGGTTGAACCCATTTGATTGTTAGAGTTTCCAGATGAACCTTGCATGTTCATTTCCATCTGGTAACCACTAAGAATCCCATATAACACTATCAGAGTAAGAGTTTTGAGATTTTCAGTTCTCTTGATCACCACACAGTAGTGTGTCCACTGCCTAGGAAGTGAGGACATGAACTTCCTTACAATGGCTCTATTCTCAAGAGGAATCCTCCATTCACAAAGGTATCACAATCTCAAAATACCTGAAGTATTGCTGAGTCATGGTTTCACCTGTTTTGAAGGTGAAGTTTTCAAACTGCTACTTCAGGAGATCCTTCTTGTTCCCCTTGGCTTTAGAAGAACCCTCAAACATCTGTTTCAGTGCATCTGACAGCTGCTTAGCTATTTTGCACTTCTTTAAACCTCTGTACATAGAGTTTGGAACGGCAGTTTGAAGGGTTGTCATGGCTTTTCTAGCAATCTCTACTCTCTTCCTATCTTCATTAGAGTAGTTAGCCACATCCTTGGGGATCATACCAGCACTAGTAGCAGAGGGGGTGCTAGGAATGAAAGGTCCATTTTCAATAGACTCCCACATTCTTGAGTCTAGAGACCTGATGAAACCTTCCATTTGCAGGCACCAGGTATCAAAGTCAACAAGAGTGATCAGTGGGGACTTGTTCATGGTTCCAGTTTCCATATCAGTCTTGGAAATGGCTGCCATTTGAAAAGTTTAGTTTTTGTGTGTGAGAGAGATCTTAAGATGGTGAGATCTTATATCAGGAGCCTGAAAAGCTCTGATAACAAATGCAGGACCGATGAAGGGGGTTACTTACAATACAACAACACAAAGAGGAGATTAACCAAACTTAATCAAATTGTAAGACTTGATTAACCACAAGTATGACACTAAGAACACAAGTAATTGGTAAGAGACAGAACAAGAGAACACAAGTGTTTAGTTTTCAAGGATGCAGTATATTGCTTTCTCAAGTTCTATTACAAGTGTTACAAAGCATAAAGAAAAGATACAAGAACAATGAATACTTATACTACATCCTACAGCCGGCCATACTATGAAAGCCAGCCGAATACAATTGACGAGACACAAACAAAATCAATTGTAGAGTCAAAAGGCAGATTGCCTTTTGACTATTGACTATGACATGCCATAGCTCACATTCTTATCTATTACAAAAAGGATAAAGTGCATGAAGTAGAAAGTTTACACACTCAAGACCTCAATGTACAGTTACCAAAAGCATGGACCTTTTCACCAACTCATGTAAGTTGGTGACTTTTACAGAGATGCAGCGGAAAGGTGTCCAGCTTTATGGAACAGTACATCAGATAAAGCATGTGTCAAAATTCTTAGGAAGAAATATGTCTTCATGAGTTGAAGCTTCGGAAGACTTCATCTTTGGCTTCGAAAGATATTGGTCTTGGCTTCGGTAGATTTCACACTTAGAATATTTTTGTTGCATGTGTGAAACTTCCTTAGCATTCTTCTTCAATGCACTTGTGCAACATGCAAGATAGACTTTGGATGTTTGGGTTGCATCAGGCTCTTCATTAATCTCTACAGAAACGTACCTGACACGACATCAGGGTCTGTTCTAGCTTCCTCCTGCGTCATCGTGAACGCTCTGGCACTCGCCCTCTATCCTTCACTTCCCGTCTTCTTCACCCTAGAACCGTCAACCCTCAGCTTCTTACAGTCTTTACTCATATGACCACTTTCCCCACAGTTGAAACACCACATACCCGTGCAATCTCTAGCCATATGACCAGGCTTCCAATACTTGAAACAGACGTTTGACCCCCACTTGCATTCCCCCGAATGCTCTTTCCCACATTTGCCACACCTCTTCGATCCTGCACCTGGGGTGACCACACGGCGGTCCTCCACCCGTGCCTTCTTGCTACCCGTCCAGGCATCACCCCGACCAAACCTCTTCCCATTCCAGTATCGATCACCACTACGCTTCTTTTTCACTTCAGCCACCACCACCTCTCGCTCGTCATAAATCTTCCTGCCAGATTAACTGTCGACCTAAACGTACTCGCTCGGGCAGCGATCATGTGACTACAAATATCAGCCGGCAAGCCCTGAACATACCCCTTTATTTTTCGTGACATGGGTGTCACTTCGTCTGGCACCAGACGTGCCATCTCATTGAATTTGGTAGTGTACTGCTGATATGTCATCGTTCCTGCCTCTAGCTACAGGAACTCCCTTTCCACCTTATCCATTTCCCTATGAGGACAGAACTCCTTAATCACCAGCTTTTTCAGCTCAAACCATCTCATCCTCCCAATAGCCCGACTACCCTCAGGTTGGACAATATTATTCCACCAACACAGAGTCGAGTCCACAAACGAGTGGGCAGCAAACTTCACCTTCTGGTCCTCTCGGCACTCGCTGATATTCAGAACAACTTCCATTTCTCTCACCCATCGGTGATCAGAAGCAGCAGAGTCGTTAAAAGTAGGGGGCTTTACACCTTTGAAATGCCCTGTAGTTACAGCCTCATGCCGCCTCCGGCGCATGCTCTTCTTCTTCCTCCTCTTCGTCATCAGACAGAACCGTCTCAGTCTCGGGCTACATTCCTTCACCTGTAGGTCTGTTTCTCTCCTTCCTTTCACCTTCCCTCACAGCCTTGATAACTTTGGTCACCACAGACGGTAAGATTGTCTGCATGACCTGATGAACTTCTTCCACAACCACCTCCTTTACCATGGCTCTCAGATTAGCACTCTCATCTCCACCCTCCGGGTGAGGGGTCTCTGGTTCTTCATGAACTACCTTTTCAACTCTAGGCCTTCCTCTCGTGACCCATGGCTGCCCCGCAAAAGAATGCAAAAATGTTCGCACTACAATGCAAAAATGTTAACAAAAGAATGCCATCCAAATGCCAAGTAGTTGCCCCGCACCATCCTCAGCAATGCTCACCTGCCAACTAGAAAATGCAAAAAAAGTCAACGTTGTTGAGTGAGTTCTAGTTTTAAAATAAAACATATTTATCTTTCGTTAAAAACCATTCTTTCAGAACGTAACAGGTTTAAAAATGTGATCACACAACGTACGTACACATAGATAATATTTATTATCTTCATCATCGTTCATTTTGTGCTTTTATTATCTTCTTGTTTTCATCTAGGTCCTGTCAAGTGCTTAACCCCCCCTCTAGAGCACCAAGAAATTCATCTATGGTTAAGCGACAAGGACCCTATACGTCTGGTCAATCACAAAGACTGAACCCCTGTGTGCATCCTCATGGGGTATATAACCCGCACACAGTTGAGCATACAACCCGCACATAGTTGAGCTAACAACCCCTCATTGGGTGTGAACATCCATACATTTGCTTAATCACACGGATTAAGCCCCAGTGTGCATCCTCATAGGGTAGTTAACCCGCACACGGTTGAGCTAACACTCCGAATTGAGTGTGAACCTCCATACATTTGCTTGCAAGACTTTCTTACATTCGTTCATTCATTAATGCATGCATTCTTCATTTCGTTCCTCTTTTCATTATCTTACGCTTTACGTTACATAATACTTTTATTTCATTCATTAACATAACATGTAAAGCCACGGGAAAGATAAACATACATCATAAAAAGGAACATAAACATAGTAATCAACATCATCAAACAGGGCATCATACATACATAACACACATCATGCATAGTCATACAACCACCATATATCATACCCATCACATTATCTATGACCTCAAAAGTCAATTTACATAGCCCCGGGAACCTCCCAAGTCAAGGCCTGCATTTCATCTTTTTCCCAGAAAGTCAGATTACATTCTAAGTGTCCATTCGCATTTGCCTTTTTATTCACCCGCATTTGCTATAGTGCATCCGCATTTGCTATAGTTCATCCGCATTTGTTATAGTTCATCCGCATTTGTTATAGTTCATCCGCATTTGCTATAGTTCATCCACATTTCTCATACTTAGACTTGCTCATCCGCATTTCCATCCGCATTTCAAATACTTAGTCAATGCTCATCCGCATTGACTTTCAACCGCATTTCCCATACTTAGTCAATGCTCATCCGCACTGACTTTCATCCGCATTTCCCATACTTAGTCAATGCTCATCCACATTGACTTACTTAGCAGTTAATACTCATCCACATTAACTGTTTATCCGCATTTCTTCCCATTACTTATCTGCATTTGCTTCTGCATACTTAGGTAGATTCTAATATCAAACATATGAGCCCTAAACATCATATTTCCATTCCCAATCACTGACTAACATGTTCAAACCTTAGTTCTTACTTTCTAAGCCTTAGAAACACTATCATACATCATCAAGCATGAACATAGTCACACATCACATCATAACATCAACATACACACAATCAAACATACGCGTCCGAAACCCAGAGTAATGAAAAGATACATTCATGCATTTCCAACCCCAAAATCAGGTAAAACATATAAAAGAGGGGGTTCTAGAACTCACCTTTGCAGCTCTTGAGTATGGCTTCTTCCAAATTCGTTTGCAAATTGAATTCAATCACCTAGAAACTGACTAAAAACATACCCGAACGCATACAAACACACATAAGCATAAACCAAGGACATAACCGGTTAAGAACACCATAAAACATGAATTCTTACCTTAAATTCATACTTTTCTTCTTTTTTCTTTTCAAAACCGAGAGTTCTCTGCTTCCTGCTACTCTCTCTCTAAAAATCCAAAAATTTTGTGTGTAGAAAGGGTGATGGGCGGCCATGCCACCTTTATCACCAACTTTTCAAAGATTTTTCCTTTTTCACACTTTTTACCCCTAGACTTGGGTAAAATATTTTTTCCTTCTTTTTACTTCACTTTATTCTTTCTCGGGCTTTAATAAAAAAAATAACCGGGTGTTACAAGTTCACCCCCCTTATATAGGTTTCGTCCCTGAAACCTGTTATTCCTCGAACAAACTTGGGTAATGATGCCTCATTTCTTTCTGTCTCCCACGTAGACTCGGATCCTTTCTTGTGCTTCCACTGTACATACATAAGAGAAACAACTTTATTCCTCAGTCTCTTCTCTTTTCGATCGATGATTGCCACTGGTTACTCCACATAATTGAGCCGTTCATCCACTTCGATATCCTCTAGTGGAACACTCATACCTTCATCCGCTAGACACTTCCTCAGATGAGATACATGGAATGTCGGGTGAATTCCACTTAATTCATCTAGTAATTCTAGTCTATAGGCCACCTCTCCTACTCGAGCAATGATTCAGAAAGACCCTATATACCTTGGGCTCAACTTGCCCCGCTTCCTAAATCGGATAATACCCTTCCAAGGTGAGACCTTTAACATAACCCGGTCACCCACCTTAAACTCAATCAGTCTGCATCGTTTATTAGCATACGACTTCAGTCTATCTTTGGCTGCCTTCACGAAGGCTTTGATCTTTTCAAGCTTCTCAGTCGTAGCCTCGATCACCTCGACGCTCCCCAACTCTTTCTGACCAATGTCACCCCAACAAACGGGTGTTCTGCATCTCCTACCGTATAGCATCTCATAAGGGGGCATACTAATACTGGCATGATAATTGTAATTGTATGAGAATTCAGCTAACGGTAAGTGGTCATCCCAACATCCTCCAAAATTGATAACACATGCCTGAAGCATGTCCTCCAATGTCTGAATAGTCCTCTCTGACTGACCATCAGTCTGAGGATGATAAGCCGTGCTAATATGTAACCTCATCCCCATAGCATCGAGGAATTTCTTCCAAAATTTGGACGTAAAACGGGTGTCACGATCAGACACAATAGACACCGGTACACTGTGACGAGTTACAATCTCCTTGATGAAAAAATCCGCTAACCTCTCACATGAATATGTCTCGCGGATTGGTAGGAAGTGAGCACTCTTCGTCAGACGGTCAACAATCAACCATATAGCATCATACCCTTTCGAGGTACGCGACAACTTTGTAATGAAATCCATGGTGATGTGCACCCACTTCCTTTCCGGTATATCCAAAGGTTGAATCTTTCCATACGGCTTTTGATGCTCGGCCTTCACTTTTAAGCAAGTAAGGCACTTACTCACGTACTCCACCACATCGCGCTTCATACCCGGCCACCAATAGTCTTTCTTCATATCTTGGTACATTTTCGTTGCATCGGGATGAATGGTGTATCGAGTCTTGTGAGATTCATCCATAATCTTCATGCGTAGATCCCCAAAACGAGGAATCCACACTCGTCCAAATCGGATTTTAACACCAAGTGTGTTTTCACCCAATTCCCCAACCAGGCCTCTCATTCTTTCCGAGTTAAGATGATCTTCCTTCAATGCCTCATCTTGAAACTCTTTAAGTTGCTTCATCATGTCAGAGGTCATGATTAGCTGATACGCTTTCACCCGAATTGGTTCGGGTCTCTTTTCCAACTAAGGGCGTCCACCACCACATTGGCTTCGCCCGGATGGTAATGGATCTCACAGTCATAATCCTTTATAAGCTTCAACCATCGTCTTTTTCTCATGTTTAGGTCCTTCTTCTCAAAGAAGTACTTCAAGCTCTTATGGTCGGTGAATATGGTGCACTTCATCCCATACAGATAGTGCCTCCAAATCTTTAGCGCAAAGACCATGGCTGCTAGCTCCAAGTCATGAGTAGGGTAGTTGACCTCATGAACCTTCAACTGTCGGGATGCATAGGCTATAACCTTCCCTCTCTGCATTAGTACACACCCCAACCCGAAGTAAGAAGCATCAGAATAAACCACCAGATCATCACTCCCATCGGGTAATGACTGAACCGCAGCTTGGGTCAACCTCACCTTTAATTCCTCAAACACCTTATCTTGAGCTTGACCCCATACAAACTTCACATCCTTCCGGGTCCACTTAGTTAGTGGAGAAGTGATCTTAGAAAAGTCTTGGATGAATCTTCTGTAGTAGCCCGCTAAACCTAAGAAACTACGAATCTCAGATGGCGTCTTTGGAGACTTCCACTGCATCACCGCCTCTACCTTTGTGGAGTGCACCGTAATCCCGTCAGGGTTCACCACATGACCCAAGAATTGGACCTCACGCAACCAAAATGCGCACTTGAAGATCTTGGCATACAACTTCACTTTTCTCTGCATCTCCAAAAGCTCCCGAATGTGGCTGGCATACTCAATATTGCTCTTCAAATAAATCAGGATATCATCAATAAACACAATCACTAATTTATCCAACATTGGCCGACACACTCGATTCATCATATCCATAAAAGCAACTGGTACTTTGGTCAAACCAAAAGACATGACAAGGAACTCGTAATGACCATAACACGTGCGAAAATCTATTTTAGGAACATCCTGCTATTTCACCTTCAACTGGTGGTAGCCCGATCTAAGATCTATTCTTGAGAACCAACAGGCACCTTGGAGCGGATCAAACAAATCATCAATTCTCGGTAAGGGGTATCGGTTCTTTATCGTCAACTTGTTCAGCTTACAATAGTCAATACATATCATCATACTACCGTCTTTCTTTTTCACAAAAAGGACCGGAGCACCCAAAGGAGAGATACTTGGTCTAATGAACTCCTTATCAAGCAGCTCTTGCAATTGCTCCATCAACTCATTCATCTTAGTCGGAGCCAATCGGTATGCCTTGGGAACAGGTTGGGCACCTGGTATCAAATTGATCTGGAATTCAATCTCTCTGTCAGGTGGCACTCCTGGTAAGTCTTCAGGAAACACATCTGGAAAGTCACACACAACCGGGACATCGGATAGTTGTGGTGTTGGTGTTTCCACATCCTTCACATAGGCCAAGTAGGCATTACATCCACGCCTCATACACTTTCCCCCCACTGCCATAGAGATTACTTTCGGAATCGTCGTGACCCGATCCCCATAAATCGTTACCAAACTCCCACCGGGCGCAGTCAAACGAATCATCTTCTTGCGACACACAATGTTCGCCTCGTAGTCCGCTATCCAGTCTATCCCAAGAACCATAACGAAACCACTAAAGGCCATCACGAATGGTCTAACCAGAAACTTATGACCTTCTAATACCACATCACATTCTTCTATAACCTCGGAGATACTAGTAGACTTACTGATGGCTATTTCTACATCAAAGGGCGCATCAACATTCCTACTACTAATGGGCAGTTTAGCACAGAAAGTAGCAAAATTAAAACTTTTACTAGCACTAGAATCAAATAACACAAAGGCTAAAGTTTGGTTTACCAAACTACAGGACTGGTGAAGTGGGTTACTTACAACACAACAACACAAAAAGGAGATTAACCAAACAAAATCAAATAGTAAGACTAGATTAACCACAAGTATGACACTAAGAACATAATTAATAAGTAAGAGACAGAACAAGAGAACACAAGTATTTAGTTTTCAAGGATGCAGTATATTGCTTTCTCAAGTTCTATTACAAGTGTTATAGAGCATAATGGAAAGATACAAGAACAAGGAATACTTATACTACATCCTACAGCCGGCCATAATATGAAAACCAATTGGATACAATTTACTAGACACAAACAAAATCAATTGTAGAGTCAAAAGGCAGATTGCCTTTTGAAGAATGACTATGACATGCCATAGCTCACATCCTTATCAATTACAAAATGGATAAAGTACATGAAGTAGAAAGTTTACAGACTCAAGACCTCAATGTATAGTTACCAAAAGCATGGACCTTTTTACCAACTCATGTAAGTTGGTGACTTTATAGAGATGCAATGGAAATGTGTCCAGCTTTAGGGAACAGTACATCAGATAAAGCATGTGTCAAAAGTCTTCGGAAGAAATCTGTCTTCATGAGTTGAAGCTTTGAAAGACTTTGTCTTTGAGGCTTCGGAAAACTTCATCTTTGGCTTCGAAAGATATTGGTCTTGGCTTCGAAAGATTTCACACTTAATCTCTACAAACTCCCCCTAGGCTGATGGTACCAAAACACTTAGTAGACTTTAGATATCAACAATACTCATTAGGATGATCACCATTCCTTTCTTCATAAGGTGATCAGGATCCTTCAGACTATCAAAGTGTCTTCTCATGTCAAAGAGATCATGCAGAGGCAAGTGAAACATGTCTTGCCAAGTGTAGATGTCTTCAGTGCCTTGATCTCTAATGACAAGCCATCTTTCTGGATTTGTGGTATATGTCCAAGACAAGATGGGTCTTCTTGATGCTAGAGGAGCTGTTTGAATTGGAGTTGATCTAGCATCCTTTGGCTGCACATCCTTAGGATGTTCTGACTTATCCTGGGGTTTAGAAGAGGGTGCAGTCTTCTTCTTCTTTGGCTTTGGTTTAGAAACCATCCTCTTCTTTCTCTTCACAGGTTTTAACTGAGAAGACTGGCCTGCAGTACCAGATTGATCTTCATTGTCTTTCTCAGTTGGGACTTCCTCTCTCTTAGGCTCAGAAGGAGAGGGAGGTTGACCCTGCTATGGATTAGAAGATGAAGCTTGCTGAGATTCAGCAGGAGGTCCAGGTTGTGTTGTCTCTGGTTGTTCA
>BJCM01096577.1:1158-20222 GCA_018326385.1 Flaveria bidentis
ATACGTCATCAGTAGTCGGCAATACATCGGCTTTAGCACCAAATAGGCTTGTCAGGCCCAAAGATCTAAAACGTCGCCAAGCTAGCAATAGTTAATGATTGTAAACAAAATATGTATCTCATATAAGACTTACAATAACACAAATAACCATGAAAAAAAAGTAAAGATGAATTGCATGTGCATTTACAAATATCAAGATGTTTACAAGTGTAAGTTTATAAGGTTAACATGTTTCACCCCAAAAAGTGTGAAAATAAAATAAAAAGGGGCATGGAGAACTCACATGGAAGACTCACAAGTATACTGATGGTTGTAGAGTATATAAGAAAGCTTGGATGTCAAGAGTCAAAGGTGATGTCCTAATTGATAAAAAAACAATAACTTGAGGTTGGAATTCATTACAAAAAGTTAGGACATTTAGAAAATGCTAAAAAGCGAAAGGTAGATTGAAAAATATTATTACATCAATTTTAGATTCTGGACAGAATGTTTGATATGTATTTGAATAGGTTTTAAAAATAGAAACGGATTCATACAATTATAAAAATATATACTTGATTATTTCAAAGTCTCCCGGACAACTTTCATTCAGAAACAATTTTATGAAAAGATCTTTAAATAGGTCAAACAAGCAACACAAGATAGAAGGTGCTGAAATGCGCACTTATCTTGTGAAGGCTATTGTTGAGTCGTCCAATTGAGTTTGAAGACGTATAAATTGTCTTTGAAAAAGTAATTCAATGAACTTAACATTGGATTCTGAGGTTACTCAAATTTAGTTTGTTATAATCAAGTTATGGTCGGTTGAATTAAGATTATATTCTGCCAGAATTGTAGTAAGGCACTTATGTGCACTTTTAAAATCGTTAAAGCATGAAACGGGTTAGAACATTTTATTATGTCAATATATGGTATATTAGTCTTCATTTGAGTAATAAAAATATTCTAAGACTTTAGCATAGCCATCATTTAGAATAATAATCTTATGGAATAACCGAATGTGGCGACATAACCGTCTATATGCAAATGGGATTATTTGTTTATGTTAGTGTGATGTGAGTTTAATTTAGGAATATTAGTGATTGTTATAAAGTTAGTGATTATTAAAATGTTAATGATCAAATGATAATGATTAAAATAAAAAGAGATTTGGTAGAAGAAAAAACTATAGTAAGAACATAAAGTCATGAGAACAATTAGATGTTAGGATGATTGAAATGTATAATATAAAAGTAATAAAAGATTACCTTAGTATTAAGAATTCTTGAAATTTCTTGTAAATAAAATTTTTCAAATTGATCATAACCAATGAATGAAAGAAAGATATGTGAGTGAGATTTTTAGAGAATGAGCAAATGAAAAATGAGACCTAAGCCTTGCTTTTATAGGAGGTTATGAATGGTGTTAATGGTGATTTATAAGTCTTTTAAAATGGGGTTATGATTGGAATTTGAAATAAATATAAAATTAAATAATTTAAATAAATAAAAGAATACTTACATTTTAAACTTTAAATTTATTAAAACTTTAATTTTAATTGAACAACTTCTTTTCTATTAAATCTTTGTAGACTTTATAAATCTAAATAAGAACTTTTAATTTGATTATTTATTTTAATTGAATATTTAAAATCTTATAAATATTAATAACATTTTATAGACCTTACATATTTGTAAAAATAATGATCTTATATTTTAATCCTTTATTTTAGTTTTATAATTAAAACTCATAAATGACAAATAAACTTCATGAATTTATAAAAATGTATTCTATAAATCATGAAATTACCATGAATTAATTTAATAAATGGAAGTTGAATAAATAATAGTATTATAGTTTTTGAAAGATTAAAATAAATTAAATTTCTAACTAACGTATTTGATTTTTCCAAAAATTAACCCAAACGGATTTGAGTTTGGGTTTCTATTTTCCAAAATTGGTAGATGTTACAGTGTCAACACCAAATCAACCGCAAATTGTTGTTCCTTCCTTGGTAGAGAGGGCAGGCGGCAGACACAATACGAGACAGTTGGCGGCAGGCGGAGACAACGTAGACGAAAACAACGGTGGGTGGTTACCCTTTTCTCTCTTTACAAACGAACCACAAAAGAAAACTATGTCTCCTCCTCCTTTATTCTCTTTATAAAATAACATTAGGGAGAAGCCAAAATGCAAATTGAGAAAACAGTTGTGACCGAACTATAAACAATTTCTTGCTTCTTTCCATTCTGTTATTAATATATAGAGTAATAGATCATAGTGATACCGATATAGATTTAAGAGTGATAATACAACTATGTATGTGTTGCTATTTAAAATATAAGTAAAACAAACAAAATACATTTAAACCTTATAATTTAAATGGAAGTATACAAACAACAATGTGTCATTGTTATTTATTCTGCTTAGAAAACATGTGAGAGCAGATCTAGGATACCTGGTGTTGGTTGCACATGATCAATTATTAATATGACATCTCCTGCCCTAAATCACGTGCAACCAAAATAGATCGACCCTTTTGTTGAAGACGATTTATTTCATTCTAGTGTTAGTCTTTTGTCGTGTTGTAATCTCAATTACATAATAAGTCCAAATCGTATAGATTAACATTTTCTATTTGGATACCAAATTAAGTCACACAACGTTTTGGTAGTATTATCAAAATTTTCAATTTTCTTCGTTATCACAACTTCATCTCTATCTCAGTATCTCTCCTTCTTTATTCACGTATCTAAATATTTCTTAGTAATCTAATAATGTGTCTCTGATGAGTATAAAAACCAACTTAACCCGATCTTTAAAAATCTGATCGCTTATATAGTTTTTGGAGCTTTAGGATTTTTAAAGTATAAAGAGTGACCTGATCATAATTATGTTGTTGGATGATCTTAAATTTATAAACAAATTGTTATCTTTTTACATGGAGTTGGTCAATAAAAACATGTGATTTTTTTTAAAGGTTTGATATCTTCTAGTGGCTTGGTGATCATACTACTCTTGATTCTTTAAATTGACTTTGGACTCATGTAAAATTTAGATTTTCATTCTCCTAATTTTTTTACTAATGAGCTTCTTACACGTGATAAATGAACATCATATTATACAAAAACTAAAAATTAGTTTACATTTCAGTTGGGATTCTATTACCTTTATCAAGTAGTGGTAGTTTATGGCGGTGTCCTCTTCCTAAGGATACATGTTATCAATAGAGCGTAATACGTCACGACTTACACGTCACACACTTATTAAAACACACCCCGCAATATCTGGACATGCCATACAACTATTAACACACTTCAAGTCGTACAAAGACATTATCTAGACATGCCATAATATTCGTATGAGTATACACACATATGGATAATTAAAATCGATCACTGAATGTTTCTAAAAAAACGATCTTGATCCGAGACAATATATGTATAATAAATCAAGGTCTTTATGTCTGCATCTCGATTTCAAATGTAACTTAAAAAAATGATTATGATTTTTGTTGATTCAACTTAAACCGGTATTCAAATAGATTTCTTTCCGGATTTACATTCCTACAGATGCAAGGCAACATCTGGTATGATATTAGAGGAATAAAATATTAAGCCAAATCAAACAGATATAGCCTGATGACTGATGAGGTGTCCCTGCCCCCACATGATTGTTAACAACGTGGAACCACGTGTCATCTTCAGAGTATTATGCCACGTGGAAAAGAATATACTAGAAGCTTACAAAACTTTAGTCTATTAATAAGCTCACCTTCACTCTCAACATCCACCATTCACCATCTTTTGAATATCTGTGGATCAATCATAGTCTCGTAGAACTTTTAATATTCACATCAACCCTAATAAGTTATCATTCCTTTCAACCTGTAATCGTCGTCGTTGTATCTCTAATTCTGTTTTTGCTTCAAAAATCCATCGATTGTTCTATCGCATTTGTGCAAAAGTTCGTCAGAAATGAAGGAAATCACCGGAAATCCTCTGCACCTCAAGTCGTTGAATCACATCTCCCTCGTATGCCGATCGGTCGAAGAATCTATCGATTTCTACACGAATGTTCTGGGATTTGTACCGATCAGAAGGCCTGGTTCATTCGATTTCAACGGTGCATGGTAATTCGTGATTCTCAAACAAAATACGAAATTACGAATCGAGAATGATTCGATCTGAAATTGTTCTCATGTTCTTGCAGGCTATTTAACTACGGAATTGGGATTCATCTATTGCAATCAGAAAACCCTAATAATCTCCCCAAGAAAAGCGAAATAAACCCCAAAGATAATCATATATCTTTCCAGGTAACAAATTGTTGAATTACTGTTCGTTTTGGTTTCGATTTCGACATTCGAATTAAGACTTTTGTGTGTGATTACAGTGTGAGAGCATGGGGACGGTGGAGAAGAAGCTGAAGGAGATGGGGATAGACTACAAGAGGCAGAGAGTGGAAGAAGGTGGGATCTACGTGGATCAGTTATTCTTTCATGATCCAGATGGGTTCATGATCGAGATATGCAACTGCGATAACCTTCCGGTGGTTCCGATCGCCGGAGAAATGGTCCGATCATGCTCACGACTCAACTTAGATATCATTTCTCAGAAGCAAATGCAAACATTCGTTCAGATGTAAGACTGGATGATTATGGTTTGTATTTTGTAAGGTGTAATCTAGCTTTAAGTTCGTTTTTACTTTTTAGAGGCGTTATGTAATGCTTTGTTGTTTGTGATTCATGTTATTAGGGTTATTAAATGAATTTCATGCAATTTCTATCCTTTTTTGTTGATGAAATCCTTACTCTGTCCGGCGGCAAAATTCTGAGATAGTGAGATGAATGTTCATCTTTTCCAATCATATAAAAGCCCATTCATATTTGTCATACATTTTTTGTTTGTTAGCGGTAATTTCTATCCCGTTTTATTACAAGTAGATGAAGTTCGGAGATATATTAAACAGACTGATACATTTTTTGTTAGCTGTAATTTCTATCCAGTTTTATTTCTATCTCGTTTTATAAGTAGGTAAATAAGTAGGTAAGTAGGTAAATAAGTAGGTAAATAAGTAGGTAAAGTTCGGAGACCTATTAAAAAGGCTGTAAAGGTTGGTTTAATATTTAAATATGATTTGTTATTATAGTTAAAATTCAATTCAAATCATATTAAAACTTATAAATATAAGTTAGATTATATAAAGTTATATAAGCTAGATTATATAAACTTATTTATATAAGTTAGATTATATAAAGTTATTTATATAAGTTAGATTATATAAAGTTATTGGTAAAAATCTAACCAACTTTTTAAATAAGGTTTTGGTTATAAAAAAAAGTTTTGGGAGTTGGTATTCTTATACTATCCGAGACTTGATTTTCTCCTAATGAAACTAGTGGAATCGGTACGTTGACTGACCCAAGATAAGTCTTGGGACATATGACCTTTGAGACTTGAGAGAGAACAACTTCACAAGCAACGTGGTGATCTGACGACTGACATGACATTTCAATATACGAAAAAATAGTTGATTTTTTAGTATGGATAGAAAGTGTATTACATTTTAATATATGAAAATGTAGTTAACTTCAGTATCTTAAGTTTTTTTTAAATCGTCTACAATTTAGCACTTTTTTATTATTAATAAACTCATTTTTTAGACGATTTAGCAATGATGACTTATAATCTCTTAAATCCAAGGATTCATGCAATGTTCTGATGAAATCGGTTAACCATAAGATGTATAATTTTTTTTTTTTGACAAAGACAAGAAATCTGAAGTATAATATTTTGGTTGTCTTAAATTATTTTAACTTTTCAGATCTTGTAAAATTGGGACTATGGTATATAACATGGTCGGAAGGTTTAATATATTTTTATATGTTTTTTAACGTATTAAGGTTGCCTTTAATAAATTGGATCGAAGAAGTAAGTTTTCGTACCATAAGTTTTTAGTATCTGTCTTTGTATATTTTTATATTTATATATGGCAAACAACTTCATCTATACTCTTTATACTCATTTACGTGTACGATTAATACAAATTTTTGATAAAGTAACTTTACATGTACGGTTAATACAGACATTTAATAAAGTATCTTGAGCTTATAATTATAAAAAGATGGCATGATAAAATATTTATTTTTATAAAAAACAAACATGTTATGGTTTTCCGCTGTTCCCAAAGCACAAATGCATGTGTGCATTAATATCCAATATTAAGACCCTTTGTATCTCCTTCGCATGTGTGATTAACTTTTGCAAAAACATTATAATATGTTTTGTTAATAATTGATTGTTTAAGCTATCATGTTTTCTGTCTTTTTATAAATATTGCACATGTCATCATGAATACGTGTAATAAAATAACTTCTATTTATAAAAATATGACATGATAAAATATTCATTTGTTATAAAAACAAACTTATTGTGGTTTTCCGCGTCCGCAAACACAATGTATATTATCTAATATCCAATATTGCCGACCCTTTGTGTCACCGTCACTTCTCTACTTTGTAACTAATTTTTATGAAAAATAATAATTAAAAAACACTACAATATGTTTGTCGATAATTGATTATTAAAACCATCATGTTTTCTTTGTCTTTTCATAAAAAATGCACTATCATCATAAATATGTGTAATATATAAATTCTCCTAAATCTAGAGGGGACATGGGGTTACCACCCACGTAAGATTGGCTCAACAATGCTGAATGTGAACGAATATATAAGGATGATAGTTGTGCACCTGTGCCCGCTAAAGTTTATTTCGGTTTACGACGCTTATTATAATAAAAAATTATATAAGGATGATAGGGTTGATAATTCTCGATCTGTTTATGACACGATTAAATCTGTTTAATAAAAAAATATATTTTTTATTTTTTTATATTTTTGAAAATAATTAAATTTAGAAAGCTACACTCTATTATTTCATATTCTTGATTTATAAAAACATATAAAAAATATAGGCTTAATATATATGTAGTTAAACGAGTCTTTTGCATGTTTTATACTTGAGTTTTGCGCGCCATCTCTAACCTGTATGATATGATAAGACCTATTTTGCCAGCCTTACAGTTAAATGATTTGCATGCTTAAAACCAAAATATTAATTCTTAAAACAATAAATAATTAATCTTTTGAAGAAAAAATGATTATTTTCTACAAAGTTAAAAAAGTAAAATCGAACTTAACTCTTTATAGTTTTTTAATAGTTATTAACATACTACTTTTTAATGATTCACATTCTCTTAATTGTTAAATAGTTAACTTTTATGCATGCGGAATGATTAAGAAAGAAGATTTGAATGTTATTTTTTAACCATTTAGCGTTAAGTTACCTCTTAATATTATCTTTTAACCATTTATCGTTAAGATTTTTTAATCATTAAAATGTTATTAATCATTAAGGGGTAGTATTTAATTAGATTTTGTGTAACGGGTATAACTTGTAGTTCAGATAGAGTTAGAGGGCCATAATGCAGTTAACATAAACTACGGGTGTCGAACTAAAACTTCGATACCTATACTCGATCAGTTAATCCGTCCGATCGGGTGCTCCGGTCTACACTCCGCCGTATCCCACCACCGCTCCGCCGGAGATCTCCGATCAGATTACGGTGTACGTATTCCGCTCATTCTCTTGTGGTTTTGATATGTTTTATTATGATGATCTATTTGATGTTTGTTTCTGTTGAGTTTTTGTTTTTGCTATGGGATCTTTTCGGTTGTAGCGGTTTCTAGGGTTTTAAGATCGCAATTGAGTTGCTTCTTGCTTAGATGGAACTGAATCATGAAATAGAGTCAAGGAATCAAGGATGCGTTAATAGATACTAATGTAGTATGTTCCAGCACCTGATTTTGTGATTTCTTTTTTCGATTAGTTAAGGTTTAGTTTTTAGGATGAAGTTTGCATTTGTGAAATTTAAATTTGCAGAGGGATTATATGCATATGTTTAAATCCAGGGAACTTTTTGATTATGATATCTTTGGGTTGTGAATGTGATTTGCGTGCTTACAGCTTACTTTAAGTTCTTGTTGCAGACTGCGTGTAATTGGATCCACTGGCTATTGTGTAGTGATAGAAATGGCTAGCACAGCATGTTTTATGATCGTTAGCAGAAATGACATTCCTATATATGAGGCTGAAGTTGGGACTGCTCCTAAAGTATGATTTCTTCTGTAAATCAGTTGTGCATTTTCCCAGTTTGTTACTATATGTAATCTGATGTGAAATTGCTTTTCTTTCATAAATCTCAACTTGTAAAATTATGTTTGAAATTGGAAAGTCCACATCTGTTGCTGTGAATATATGTTTTTTGATATAAATATTTTTTCAAGAGCCAATATTGTGTTTAAAAACTCATATTGTAGCAATGTCATTCTAGAAAGAAGAAGCTGCACATCAGCATCAGTTTATCCTACACGCTGCTTTGGATGTTGTACAGGATCTTGCGTGGACAACTAGTGCTATGTAAGACTCATAATCACCCTTTTTAACACTCAATTAAGAAAAACCCCCTTTTTTTCAAGTTATCTTCTTGCTCATGTAGCATTATTTTAACCATGTTTGTCTCCAGGTTTTTGAAAGCAATTGACAGGTTTAATGATTTGGTGGTGTCGGTGTACGTGACAGCTGGTCATATCCTTGTTTTGTTGGATGAAAGTGCTTTTGTAACTGTTAAATGTTTATGCTTAGGTGATTCTTGTTTATTTAAGGTATTATTACATGAGTTTGTAGTACTATCTTTTTCTATATATTTTTCTTGACTCAAGCTATACATACACGATTGATGCTGCTTCATGACTCCCGTAATGATGATGGAATCAAGAGCTTCTTTCAGGAGGTTCACGAGCTTTATATAAAGGCAAGTTTTTTTTCCTTTCATCTCTCCTTACGAAGTGTTCTGAACTTTTAATAGTTAGGGTTAATCACATGAAAATGCAATTTGCCTTTACCATTTTGTCATTGTTAGCAAAAATGAAATTTTCTTCTTTTAATATTATTTAGAATGCTTAATATTTTGTTATGATGTTATCATAGTTTGCATTTACAGAAGGTAAAATGATGACACGATGTTGTGCCATGTCCCCTTTTACCTATTATACAAGATTACTTTACATGTAATGGTCAAAAGTTGAGTATGTTACGTCTAATGGAGAAAAACATTTTTACATACAGAGATAAAGAAGTTAAGGTAAGTTATATATTGGTCTGAATAACATTTAATATTAGGCCTCCAAAGGGCTTACGGACTTTTCAATATCAATTATTTTTGTTTTTAATTTTTTTTTCAACTTCTTGCAGACTCTTCTGAATCCTCTCTACCTACCAGGATCTCGTATAACATCTTCACATTTTGATACAAAGGTCCGAGCCCTTGCAAGAAGATACCTATGAGGGCGAAGGGGTAAATTTTAATTTCAGTTCTATTTATTGTAACTCGTACTCCATGTTGATGTTGGTTTCAATTCCTCCACAGGATGTTTAGCGACACTATACTTTGCTGAAGCTATTTCTGTGGGTTATGTAAAAGTGTATGATCTTTTTGAATTCCGGCCTATTATACAATAAAAGGTTTTGTTGTTTTAATTAATTTAAGTTTTAAAATTTATATTGTTTGGCATATGATGCTAGTACTTGACGATGAAACTATCTCCATGATAGTAAATGCTAAAATAATAAGAAGTTTTATACAGAGGTGACAATTCCAACCTTACTTGTTAATGGATCAATATTGGCTATGTTTATCCCTGATTGATAAAAAAAAGGTTATCTAAAATTTGGGGGGTCAAACTTTTAAAAGTTGCACAAAGTATATTTTAAAACCTTCTAAATCATGTCATTGACAAAAAATGAGCCCAACTTGACCCGTTTGACCCATATAAAATTTTCTGTTGTGTCACACTCAACTTGTCTAACCTATCCATTTTGCCTCTAATTATATCAAGTACGAATGTAAGATGGTTGTATAATGTTATTTCATTATTTGTTTAAAATCCTATGATAGATCTTAGTATCTAAAAACATAGGTATGATATGTGCTCGGAAGATGGCTGCATGATGCTTAGATTGGTCTATATGCATTGGCATTTAAATATTTTCTATTGATCTACACATTGAAACACCACATAATTACATTATACAATGATACAAAATGGTAGTTTCGTAGTGAAATGGAGAAAAGCTTCTGGCCAAGATTATCTTGAGCTCATTTTGGATTTGCATTCATTCTTTATTTTCAACTGCAGCTCCTAAAAGAATGAAGAAGAAGCAAGATTTGGGTGAAGAAACAGTCCTTTAATATGGTAATTTTCTAACCGTTTTCCGCTTAATTGATTGCAACCTTCAATCCAACACCATTCCCATTTATTCTTGTTAGTTCTATCTTTTCTCCACACCACCATTCCTTTAGCAATTTCCTTGTATAAACACACACACCCTTCAATTCCCACACATTTGGTACCACCACCAATAAATCTTTTCCCTAATTCAACTGGCATTCTTTCAATCAAATTCCATTCACCATCCTCTCCTAGCTCCCAAACTAACACATTCCCTCCAGGAGTCCCACCAACAACCGCTAGCTTTCCATCTCGTGGGACCATGGTGGCAAATTCAAGCGTGTCACCCATTGGGACACTGAGTTCTCTCCATCTGTTTGAACTCATCTCAAAGCCCATTATGCTATATGCACGGGCCGAGGTCATCCAATAGAGGACCTCATGCGAGTAGGCACTCTCGTTAGGGGTCCATACAGTAAGCCTCACTGCAAACTCTATTGGCATGGACCCCATGAGTGTCCACTCATTACTTCTAGAGTCAAACGTCTCTAATGTAGGCTCATACGAGGCGGCGCCACCACTTGCCGCCTTGGACATCCCACCCGCCACGTACACTTTGAATTGGCTGGAGCAAACCTCTATGACTCCCACCGCCGCATTAGTCCTCGGTTTCAGCAGCGGCGGAAGGTGGCGGAATTGACCAGTGAACGGATCACTCACGGACAGCTGAACAGGCACGCTGCCAGTCGATTTAAGCAGTATCAACCCGCGTCCTGCAATTGTGGACACGGGTCGGGTCAGAACAGGAACATGTTCCAAATTGAGCAGGTGCCAACTGCTCTCAATTGGGTTATGAACAAAACACAGCTTGCTGTTGCGGGTGGGCAAGGCGGCGAACCATGGCGGATGTTGGTGGCGGCTTGCATCTGTGGCGGTGGACCGCCCGCAGTCATGCCAGTGGCGGCAGGCGGCCATGGCACGGGCCAAGGAGTGTGGGGGGAGGTAGGAGAGGACGTTGGATAGCAAATCAGAAGGGAGATTGTTCCACATCTTTGAAGGGTGAACAAAACTCAAGAGGATGGAAGAAGGTGAAAGTGTTTGCAGTTATAAACACAGAAAGCAATAATTGAAAGGTGTGAAAAGTATGATTGCATAGAGATGCGTGCCTAGCGGCGTTCGTGATCGAATCTGGGAGGCACATGGCCATATGTACTCCGGCATATTATTATTATTAAATTTGTTGTGCATATGTTGGAGTTTGTGTCCTTAGGAGAGATGAAGGGTCACAAGCCTTCCAAATCTCGTTTCTGCAAATTTGTCGTCTTTGGTTCATTTATGTCGTACGTAACCATTGATGTGGTCAGGTACCAAACGATGGATACCTAATAATTTAATGACGGGTCGAATTTTGATAAGAGTTTTTATAGGTATATTACACGGATTATTTTATTATAGAACTTGATAAGTAATCTTTAATTATCTGATTAAAGTGATGTCCTTAGGAGGATATTTTAATGGTAAGGTTACTTTTTATTCAAAACATTTAAGGTTTACGTTTTAGATGGTTAGTATGAGTAGATTAGGATTTCTTTCGAAAAAATATAACTAATATGATCTGTTAAGATTCTTATATAGAGGTCTTTTATACGTTCGTGGAGATTATAAACTTGTTTTTTTCCTAAACTAGTTCGGTTAAATTGGATTGCTTATTTTGTTATAAGATTACATTGGTATATTTCAAACCGGTTTTCAAGCTGAATGCTAGAACTTAACTGGTTTTGGAACTAGTTTTTTAGAGAAACCAATTTTTTTCCTGGTTTAATCGATTTTTTCCCTTTCAACTAGTTTTTAAACTGGTTTTGGGTGTTGGGCTATGAAACGAGTATACAATCCGGCGGTTCGAATCGGGTTAATCAAACAAATGTTTTTAAGCCTGGTCAATCCGGTTTTTTGTACACCTCTAATTATACATGTCCCAATGGAAAATTTATTGAAATTTTGTTTAGAAAATCATGATTATGTGTATGAAATTTAAATAAGTGAATCAGACACTTATTTACTATATCTTAAAAACATAGTAATTGAATTTCCAACGTATCACGTGTTGCTTTTCTATTGGTATTTAATTTATTTTATATATTGTTTGATTATCTCGTATTTTGTATCATATAAATATTGGACTTTGGTTATTATATATATTTTAAAATTACAACCAAAATTTTACCATATAGTCCATATGTATTCTAGACAGTATTTGATGCAAGTTTTTGAGCCTTAAGCAAAAACTAGGTGTCCATCAATAAAAAGGCGATAAAAGAATAATAACAAACGTTTTGAAAATCAAATTTCAGTGGTTACCGTCATTGCTATTACCGTCATTGCTACAAGCTAACTGACAGGACACAAATACTCGGACTTGTTTAAATAAAAGAAAATGTCACATAATAATAATGGAGTTTTAAAACCCAACGGAGAATTGTTAAAGTTTGCCGCCTTCTTTTACTGGTGTGACTAATTAAACATTTTAGTCTTCAATTTAACTACTAATCCTATCTTCGAAAGATTGCTACTAAGCAATTGTACCCTCATTCTTTTAATCTTTTAGAAAAGACTGTTAGACCTTGCACCAACCACACACATCGCACCAATTTGTAAGATGAGAATAATCAAACAAAACTCATGTTCCTCTTTCTTTGTTTTGTGGTCACTTTTCTACACTTTTTAGTGATCAACAAGACAACACCACCTTTCTTTGCAAGTTGGAACGTTGGGAAGATAGAATGACAGTCAAAGAGATTCCTTCCACAACTTCTTTTGTGATATTCTTCTCTTATTGGTTGGTGCATAATTCAAGAATCTCATCAAACACTAAAAGCACAAAGATTTTCTTGATTTGCAGTTGTTTTCCATGAAAGAAATTAAGCAACATCCATAGATTGCTGATATGAAGCTCATTTCAAAACAAGATTCCAGATTTTGCACATTTTGAAGGTGGTTTTATTTCTTTATTGATTTTTTGTTTGAAAAGTTGCTTGCTATTTTCTTTGTGAGGCACATGTGATAGTGAATTTTTTACTTTTAAAGACTAAAAATAGTTGCCATTGCAGTTAAAAATGCACCTGCAAACATCAAGTCACCCATCACATTTGTTCGGTAAATTGAATCAGCCAAAAAGAATGCATAAAACGAGAATGAATGTAACCCCTGTTCCCAAAAGGGGCAACAAAACAGCATTTACACATACTATTGGTCTTAATTTGGCTTCATGAGTAGCAAGAGTTCTGTTAAAGGTTCACCACTATATCAGACAAATACAGTGGGAATAATCGGCGGTGTTTCAACGGAAGTCACACTTGATTTCATTAAAAAGCTCGTAAACATGAGCGATGAGTGTAAGAAAGACGACAATGGGCTACCTTTTGTTCTTTGTTCGGATCCAATTATGAACAAAATAAATGATGACACCAAAATTGTGGAAATTTTGAGACGTAAACGGGCTTTTCTAGAAAGATCAGGGGTCTGTTGTGTTGTGATGCCATGTAACGTATTACATTCATGGTATGATGAAGTTTCAAAAGGGTGTTCAGTTCCTGTGTTACATATGGGTGAGTGTGTTGCGAGTGTGTTGCAAGTGAGCTTAAGGAAGCTAAGTTAAAGCCGCTTGAAGCTGGAAGCCCGTTAGGAATCGGAGTTCTTGCAACTGACTCGATCCTAAAACTCAGATTCTATCAAGAAAAACTTCAAAAGGAGGTAACTAATCGACGTCTTCACATTTGAAAATCATCTATTACATAATCCTATTGCACGGGTCAACATGGGTTCAGTTAAAACAAGTCACTTTTTACTAGTCAAAACGAGTTGGGCCGTCTTGAAAACCTCTTTTGTCCATTTCACATATGCGTTCTTACAATTATAATCTAAATCTTTGAATAAAACGACTAAATTGGTTCTAAGGCGCGTCAGGTAATGTACTAATGGGTCAAAACTTGTATGAGCCAAAATGGGTTAGGTTGACCTTAATATTTGTGTCCACCTTCGATAGCAAAAATAACATATTTTAAGGTTGTATGCATTAAAAAGACTGTAAGTTACTTTCTAACAACATATTTGGCGTGTTAATTTTCCACCTGAGTCAAAAGGATCCATCATATAAGAACCGCTAATCATCGTATACATCTTTTAAGGTCTACAATTGCTATGATTCAATAAATTTATAGTGTATTTGATTGTCCCACACATATACATACATGCAGGGTTTTGAGGTTATTGTACCAGATAAAGCTACCATGGAACACACAATAATCCCATCAATTGAGGCAATAAGCAGAAAAGACATAGAAGGAGCACAAAACCTGTTGAGAATTTCATTACAAGTGCTTCTTGTGAGGGCTGTGAATATCATCATTCTTGCATCAGATGATTTAAGAACACTGTTGCCACATGACGATCCTTTGTTGAAAAGATGTGTTGACCCGTTGGATTCATTGGCCCGGTCAACCGTCAAACTTGCTCAATCTTCCATTAAAAGTTCTTAATAATCACACATGTATATAGAACATATAGATAAATATGTGCATTAGTATACTGTGTATTGCTACCACATGTGATTCTTTCTCAGTAAAAACTGAGTTATAATACTAATAAAAGCAATTACCACTTGGTTATATGTTGAATCAAAAGGCAACTAAGATTGACTAATTGTTTTAATAAACAATCTCAAACATCTAAACACTTATTATGGAATGACATAAAATATCGGATCAAATCAGGCAATGTGTATATTACTATATGTTCTATGAGCCTTGGTTGCTCCCGATGGTGTTTTTCACTGCGCCAGCAGCACCCTCGGCTAAGTTGGCCGCACCGGTTACCGCTCCTTGTGCTATACCCATCACACCACTTGCTGCTCCGCCAGCCATGATGGCTGCTCCGTGTGCCATTGTCTTAACCGAATTCTCAGTTTGTATACACAAACATATAAGAAGTTCTTATATTAAACTCTGGATAATCTAGAAGTCGTGAAACATTGATCGAACCAATTCGGCGGTTCACTCCGAATTTTAGAACAAGAATCTTTTCAATAACATGTATTTTGTATGAATTTTCATAAACTAGAAGACCAAAGAGAACATAATGCATGCAGAAATTAGGGGGCTCTAAACTGGTTTGAAGATAAAGTTATAATGAATTTTTAATGAAGCAATATTATTCCTTTTATCACCAATTTAAAACTAGAGGCTCTACCTATTAGGCTACACGGGGTTGCGCCCCTTGGAACTTAGCATGGGCGAAGCTTATTGAGGGCTAGACCTATTTTTTTCGTCCATAGTGTTAATTTTCGACCAGGTAGTGTAAATTTTCGGTCGGATAATGTAAAATTTTTAATATTTATAGAGTTAAACCCCCCCAACCCAATAGTTTACTTTTACCCCGCCCTCCCCATAGAGTTATTCAAGCTCCACCACTTGAACCTAGAGGTGTTGTATTGAACCCGTTCCAAGAGTGTCGATCCCTTGGAATTAAGCCTATTGCTTAGAGTAGACGGTGTCGTGACCGAGGAAGGGTTGCGGAAACCCAGGTTGAAACACCACCTTGGGTCCCGATGAGAAAATCAACAGATTGCTTTGTTTGAATGCAACTTGTATTTTGCCACAAAAAATGTATACATGAAAAAACGTGAGGAAAAGTGAAACAAAATTATGCTAAACGAGAAAAATTGAAAAAGAATTAATATTCTAATGCGACACGGATATGACAATCACCCGCTGAAAATAGTCTTAAACTTAAATAGATACGCACCCGCAATCTCCAAACTTGTTTGATTAATGCTATGAAAAACTTTGATCGGGTCAATCCAAATCTATTACACTAGAGTTGGGATTGCAAAATTTAGTTGAAAATAACTTTTAGCAAAAAAAATTATTAACTTAATTATAACTCTTCCAAAAAGAGTTTTAAAAAGTGTTTGGATTAATTTATGAATTTAAAATTTGAAAAATAACTAAAGAGTACAAACTATAAAATATGAGGTGTTTGTTAATAGTAGTAGTAGAGTGGTTAAATAAGAAATTGAAATAAAAAAATTTTCAAAAATTAATAAATAATTATCTTTTTACTTTTCAAAAACTCCGATTCTATCTTATAAGAAAAATCAATTTGAAAAGTGCTTTTGGGAATGCCAAAAGCATATATATTTATTTGATTTATTAACTTTTCATAAATTGTTAATAAGTCAAAAGTAAATAGTAAATAAGTTTTCAAAAAAATATAAATTCGTATTCTCCTATCTTGTTTGATTTGATTAATATATTGATAAACTTTGATAAGGTCAATCCAAATCGAATCACCCTAAAATAATCAAAACCTTATACTAGTTTTGAAAACAATCTTTCTAAGTTGTAATGTGGATACTTTCATATCAAGATCATCCTGATGACCCACATCAATAAATTGTAATTTTTTATGAAAAAGTAATATAATTCTTTTAGTTATATAAATTGTGAATTAGTTTTCATTTGTCTAATAAATTTATTTATGTTTTAGTTATTGTAATAAAAAATTTATTTATTGTATAATAATTATTGAAAAATGTGCCAAATAAAATCAATAACCGTTTACATTCATTTATTGGAAAATGTGCAAGAATGTATATTAATTATTGGAAGACGTCTATAAATTCCGTTTACACAATTCACAAGTATTCAAATTCATTTATTCACAAGTATTCAAATTCTTTATTGGGAAATTCTGTTTACGCCTATAATGTCTCAATTTTATAATGATTGGGTGTACCAAACAAGAGAGGAGTTAATGGATTGGGTGCAAAACACTACATACGCCCTTGGATATGTTATTGTCACACAACGAACGAAGAAGACTGTATACGGATTCGTCAACAAGGCATTTCTTATGTGCGATCGTGGTGGTGTATACAAGTCAACATCAGATTCAACCACACATTCAGGGACGAAGAAGACAGGTTGTCCATTTCAACTTATAGCAAAATATCATGAAAAAATGGAGGTTGAAAAATACATGTTGTTTGTGACGAACATAACCATGAACCTTCTAAATTTTTGGAGGGTCATGCTTATGCAAAAAGATTATCTAAAGAAGAGTATGCATTGGTGGAAGATCTTACAAGAAAGAATATGCAGTCACGTGATATTCTTACGGCTTTAAACAAATGATAAAAATGTATCTACAATTGAAATCGTGTATGATGCACGCACAAGGATACGAAAGTTGGATAAAGTTGGAACCACCCCAATGCAAGCACTTCTTCAATCCTTGCAAATGGGCGGATAAATCTATGATTTTACTACTGATGACAAATCAAATCAACTAAATGATTTGTTTTTGTCAACCCCACTTCATTAAAAATATGGTGTGCGTTTCCACATGTGATTATTTTAGATTGCACGTACAAGACGAACAGGTATCACCTCCCTTTTCTTCGAATTGTTGGCTTAACTTCAACAAATAAGACATTTTGTATTGCTTTTGCGTTCATACGAAATGAGAAAAAAAATAATTTCAAGTGAGCTCTAAATTGTCTGAGAAAAACATTATATGACTATATGGTACCGCGTGTCATAGTCACCGATAGAGAGTTGTCATTAATAGATGCATGCCAAGTAATTTTTCCAAAAGCAACCCGATTGTTTTGTAAATATCATATACAGAAGAATATCAGAAAACATTGCAGACCATCTTTCAAGTCTCAGACTGAGTGGGATAAATTTATGTATTACTAGAGATGTCTACTTCAATCTCCAACCATTGAGGCCTACTATGAAAATCGAACACGATTGCAAACAAAGTTGATGAGCAAGCATCGAAGTATTTTTCTGATCTATTCAATTTATTATTTTTATATTAATGAAATTGAAACTAACATATTTCATTTAACTTTGCAGTTGTGTTTAATTATTTGGATGTTAACCGGTTGCAAAATTACAAAGAGATGTTCGTCTCTGCATGGATTGATCAACATCTAAATTTTAGAGAACGAACAACAAACAGAGTAGAAAGCTAGCATGCTCTGTTAAAAAAACATTTGAATTATGACAAGTCAAATTTAGATATATTTATAGAAATTTTAAATAACATAATACGTTTACAGAAAACACAAATAAAGGCAAGTTTCGAGGAAACCCGAATTAAAATAAAACATCAACATAAACATAATTTATTTGTTTCTTTGTTATCAAATGTTTCTCATGAAGCTCTGGATATATTAGTTGGAGAGCTGACACGAGTTAATGAAATTCAAGACCAATCACAAAGTTGTGGCTGCCATATTCGTACGAGTTGCGGTTTACCATGTGCTTGTGAAATCGCACGGTATTTAAAAGCAGGCAAACCTATTCCACTACATTCAATAGATATATTTTGGAGGAGGCTTGACTTTTCACCGGCATCGTTAAACGAAGATGAAGAAGATATTCAATGTGATGACGAACTTGAGAGGTTCAAAGAAGCTTACCAGAAACAAAAAAATCCCACGGTGAAAAGGAATTGGTTAGAAAGAATAAAAAGCATAAGGGATCCTATCAGCATAAATTTTAACGAGCCTACAATACAAAAAAAATACTCGTGGAAGGCCAACACTCAAATCTCAAAAACAAAACAAACCAGATCCTTCACCTGCTCAACCGACCCGAGGTCATACCTACACGACAGATGATTTTGTTAGTTATGATTTTATGGGGATGGGCCCCCCGAAACATAGTTCAAACGTACATAACACAACTCAATCTTCTTTATATCACCATCCTTTACTAACACA
>BJCM01096583.1:0-11259 GCA_018326385.1 Flaveria bidentis
CGGGCAAGGCCAACGTGGTGGCTGATGCCCTTAGTCGAAAAGAGAGGCCCGAGCCGATTCGGATGAAAGCATATCAACTAATCATGACCTCTGATGTGATGAAGCAAGTCAAAGAGTTTCAAGATGAGGCATGGAAAGAAGATTATCTTAACTCTGAAAGGATGAGAGGACTAGTTGGGGAATTGGGGAAAACACCCTTGGTGTTAAAACCCGATTTGGACGGGTGTGGATTCCTCGTTTTGGGGATCTACGGGTGAAAATCATGGATGAAGCTCACAAGACTCGATACTCCATTCATCCAGGTGCCACGAAGATGTACCAAGACATGAAGAAGGATTACTAGTGGTCGGGTATGAAACGTGACGTGGTGGAGTATGTGAGTAAATGCCTTACTTGTCTACAGGTGAAGGTCGAGCATCAGAAGCCGTATGGGAAGATCCAACCATTGGATATACCGGAATGGAAGTGGGAGCACATCATCATGGAATTTATCATGAAGCTGCCGCATACCCCGAAAGGGTATGATGCCATATGGGTGATTGTTAACCGCCTGACGAAGAGTGCTCACTTCCTACCGATTCGCGAGACATATTCATCTGAGAGGTTGGATGATCTGTTCATCAGGGAAATTGTAACTCATCATGGTGTGTCGGTGTCTATTGTGTCTGATCGAGACACCCGATTTACCTCCAAATTCTGGAAGAAATTCCACGACGCCATGGGGACAAGATTACATATTAGCACGACTTATCATCCCCAAACTGATGGTCAATCAGAAAGGACCATTCAGACATTGGAAGACATGCTTCGGGCATGTGTGATTGATTTTAGGGGAAGTTGGGATGACCACCTACCGTTAGCCGAATTCTCATACAACAACAGTTATCATGTCAGCATTGGTATGCCTCCTTATGAGATGCTATAAGGTAGGAGATGCAGAACACCCGTCTGTTAGGGTGATATTGGTCAAAAAGAGTTGGGGAGCATCAAGGTGATCGAGGCTATGACTGAGAAGCTTGAGAAAATCAAAGCCTTCATGAAGGCAACCAAAGATAGACAGAAGTCGTATGCCGATAAACGACGTAGACCGATTGAGTTTCAGGTAGGTGACTGGGTTATGTTGAAGGTCTCACCTTGGAAGGGTATCAATCGCTTCCGAAAGCAGTGCAAGTTGAGCCCGAGATACATAGGCACTTTCTGAATCACCGCTTGAGTAGGAGAGGTGGCCTATAGACTGGAGTTACCGGATGAGTTAAGTGGAATTCACCTGACATTCTATGTATCTTATCCAAGGAAGTGCTTGGCAGACGAAGATATGATTGCTCCACTGGAAGATATCGAAGTGGACGAACGGCTCAATTATGTGGAGCAACTAGTGGCAATCATCGATCGAAAAGAGAAAAGGCTGAGAAATAAAGTGGTTCCTCTTGTGCGTGTACAGTGGAAGCACAGGAAGGGATCCGAGTCAACGTGGGAGACTCAGGAAGAAATGAGACAGCATTATCACATTTGTTTGAGGAATAACAGGTTTCGGGGACGAAACCTAATTAAGGGGGGGTGGACTTGTAACACCCGGTTATTTATTTATTTTGAAGCCGACTAATGAAGAAAAAGAAATAAAGTCCAAAGTCGAGGGACCAAACTCGCCAACGAGAGAAAAGTTGGGTATGTGATGATATATGTAGGGAGAGGGCAGCCATTACCTTCTCCCCACACTCACATTTTCAGCCAAAAGCAAGAGGAGAAGAGAGAAAGAAGAGAAAAGGGGAGAAAAGTTGGTTTGGGTTGATTCGAGTGAGCAAAATCGTTGAGAAGCGAGACAAATCGAAGCTCTTCTCATTGTGGTAGTTTGTGTGAGTTCTAGGACCCCTCCTTTACATATTTTTGAATGATTTGGGGCTAGAACACATCTGAAAATTGGGTTTTTGTGTGTGTATGTGTTTGACCCGTTTGTGTATGTGCGTGTGTGTATGATTTGTCTGAGCTTTGCTTTTGAGCTTGTGTGTGCTTAAATGGTGTTGTGGTATGCATCCCTAAGGTCTAGGATGGTTGATTTGGGCTTATAATGGGTTTAGATGAGCTTAGAGGTCGAAAATGGCAGATTGGGTTCGGGATGAACTGCATTCTGCACTAGCTAGGGCTAGGCGACCGAATGGAGGCCATACGACCGATTGAGGTGCGGTTGAGGGTTCATTCGCACGATTGGGGTTCATTCGCATGATTGGTGTTCATTTGCACGACTGAGAGTTCATTCGCACTATTGGGAGCCCAGTCGCATAAATGCTCATCCGCATTAGTTCCATCCGCATTAGGTCCATTCGCATGATTGGGTGTTCATTCGTATAGGTGTTCATCCGCATAGGTTCATTCGCATGACGTTCAGTCGCATGGAGGTCATGCGACTGAAGGGTGTCCATATGCCCGAATAGGGCTGTTGCACCCGAGGAAAAGTGTAGTTTAATTTCTGACTTTCGGGGGAAAGTGAAGATGTAAGTTTTGACGTAAAGGTTCCCGTAAGTTCATGTAAGATGACGGTTGAGGCCTTAGAGAGCATGTTGGGCATGATGATGATGTTGCATGATTATGCATGTTATGTATGTATGACGCTGCCCTTTATGATGATATCTTATGTGTATGTTGATGTTCCTTATGATGTATGTTTATCTTTCGTGTGGTTTTACGTGTTACGTTAATGAATGAAGTGAAAGTATTATCTAACGTAAAGTGAAAGATAAAGAAAAGAGGAACATGAAGTAAGAATGCATGCATTAATGAATGATGATCGTTATGAAAGTCTTGCAAGCACTGTATGTCAGGACAATTAAAAGGTGTTAGCCCAACGGGGTGCGGGTTCGCTACCCCGGGAGGATGCACATCGGGGTCTTTATTTGTGATTGACCATATGTATGAAACCATTTTTGCTTGCCTTAGATATTATGACCAGAGGTGCTAGGCACCGTGAATGAAGGTCTATGATAGGCTTAGGTCCAGTACCATGAGCATGAAGGGCATAGCACATGACAATGGTATACCTGAACTTTATCTTAGGTACTATGGCCAGAGGTACGGTGCACCGTGAATGAAGGTCTATGATAGGCTTAGGCCTAGTATCATGAGCATGAAGGGTAAAGTTCATGGTGATAACGAAAGGAAAAGCTGTATTGATGAACGAACGAATGAAAGTGAGAATCAATGAATGAACGGAAGTTAACGAATGATGAAGATACTAATGATATTATCTATGTGTACATATGATGTATGATCGCATGAAAGTATAGAACGGTTTAACAAAAGAAAAGTATGTTTTATTATAAAACTAGAACTCACTCAGCAACGCTGACTTTTATGTGTTTGCAGTTGGCAGGTAATGTTGCTGAGGATGGCACCGCGAGGCTACTCAGCTCTTTTGGATGGCATCCATTTATATAGGGCTTTTGTGATGTAATGCAACCATGTATTTTGAAACGGATTAACTATGTATTAATTTGCAAAAGTTTTTATGATGAAATGAGATGTCATTTATGAACGTTTCCGCTACAATATTTTTGTAAGATAAATGAATATGTATGTTTTATGTGCAATGATTTACCAGCTGTAAGCGTCCCAGGGACGGAGCCTTACAGCAAGCCTTTCTTACACTCGTTCATTTATTAATGCATGCATTCATTCATCATGTTCCTCTTTTCATTATCTTCCACTTTACGTTACATAATACTTTCATTTCATTCATTAACATTCCACGTAAAGCCATAGGAAAATAATCATACATAATAATAAGGAACATCAACATACACAGACAACATCATCATACAGGGCATCATCATACATACATAACATACATCAAGCATAATCATACAACATCATACATCATCATCTATGCCCAACATAACCTCTAAAGCCTCAAAAGTCATCTTACATGAACTCCCGGGAACCTTCCACGTCAAAACTTACATATGCACATTCCCCCGAAAGTCAGTAAATAAAGTACGTTCCCTCGGGTACACCAGCCCTACTTAGGCGTATGGGCACCCTTCAGTCGCATGGCCTCCTAGGCGACTAAACCCATGCAGATGGACACAATGCGGATGAATACCCATGCGAATGGACCTAATGCGGATGGACACAGGTGCGAATGGACCTAATGCGGATGGACCTAGGCGTATGGACCTCAGTCGCATGACACCCATGCGAATGAACCTCAGTCGCACGACTCACAAGTGTATGGGCTCCAGTCGCACGACTCACATATGAATGAACCTCAGTCGCACGACTGGCATGCGTATGGACCTCAGTCGCATTCCTTTCGATCGCATGACCTCCAATCGCATGCCATTCGGTCGCATAGCCCTAACTAATGCAGAATGCAGTTCATCCCAAACCCAATCTGCCATTTTCGACCTCCAAGCTCTTCCAAACCTCTTTTAAGCTCAAATCAACCATCCTAAACCTTAGGAATACATACCACAATACCATTCAAGCTCACACAAGCTCAAAATCAAAACCTATTCGAATCACACACAAACACATACATACGAGTTCAACACCCAACTTTTCAAAATTAGGTTTCAGATGTGTTCTAGCCTCAAAATCATTCAAAAATGTGTGAAATAGGGGTCCTAGAACTCACACAAACAACCCCGTCGAGTAGAGCTTCGATTCAACCCGCTACACTTCAACTTTCACGCTCGAATCCACAAGAACCAAGCTTGAGACCCTTTTCTCCCTCTCGTTTCCTCTTGGTAGATTTTACAAGTGTGGGGGAGGGTGTGGGCTGCCCTCCCCTCTTATCCCCCCACTAATCCAATCTTTCTCCCATTTTGGCAAGTTTGATCCCTCAACTTTGGACTTATTTCTTTTTCTTCTTTCGTTGGCTTCAAAGAAAATATCCGGGTGTTACACACGTTTGTTAGAAATAAACAACTACAAAAATATTGTTTTAAGCTTATCAGTTTATATACAATAAACTCGCTTCTAACACGCTCTTAGAACTAAACGATTGTAAAATCGTTTGTAAGCTTCTCGTCTCATATAAGAAAGACTATTTCTCTTTTTGTTGTTGCAAAACACTAGTTTTAATTTATTTCTAAAACAAAATTTGGTTTTGCTTAAATTATTGTAATCATTAATAGTTTTAAAACTATAAACCCATGATTTTTAATGGCTTTTAGTAATTAAACCATGTGTAACACACACGTTAAATTGTTAAATAGTTACAAAAATATTTTAACATATGATAGAATCAAGGTATTTATTTGGTAACTCTTTATTTTGGATTTTAAATTGTACTTCAATCTTCAATAAAATCCAAACATGGTATTGTACTATGTTATTTCTCAAAATATTATTTGATTTTCAACAAAAATCTCAACTAATATTTTCTTTAACATTTCGTGAACCCAAAAAAATAGTAATAGGTTTTTAAAATTCAATCACTAAATTTGTATTAAGATTGTAAAAAATAGGTTCACTTGTATATTAAAAATATTAATTCTAATGATACTCTCGTTAGCCATGTGAAATATTATAGTATAATATTGTTTACAAATATGACCAGGAAAAAAATAAATACAAGCAATATTTATGTACGAAACTTGATTCGAACATTCGTCTTTAGTATATACTCCAACGAGTCTTCATAAAGTATTCTTGATACGAGTATTCATCACGTTCGAATCTTCAAGTATACCCCTTGACTACAACAAATAACAAACAAAAGATTGACGATTGTGGTTGAGTATCGTGTTAGACACGGGTCCCTTAAAACAGCCAAAGAGATCACCGGAGAGTGCCTCGGCCCAAGAGATCACCGGGTAAAATATATGTGTTATGAAGTTATGTGGAACAAGATTAAAGATGATGGTGTAAAAAGAACAGTTTAGAGAATACTGCTCTTTAAATTTCTATAAAACTTGTTGACACTCAAGAAATTAAATTTCTTCTTTTTTTTCTCTTTTCATCATCATGAGTTTGTTTATATACTCATGCTAATAAGTTTATATTAATGTGAATTTTATGATTTATAATCAAAACTCCCATTTGATTTATGAAATGCTTTATGAGACCAAATTAAAACTCTCATTTTATTCATGATATGTTTAATATCAATTTTAAAAAAAATTATGATTCATAATATATATTTATAATATTTATTAAAAGACTTGGTTAACATAAAACATTCATTTAAATCAATATATGTCTTTATTAGCATTAAAGAAATTACAACAATTTTCTACTATAGTCACTCAAGTTTTATTTTCTTTAATCCGACCACTCAACTTCGAGCATCAATATCAATTCATCTTTGCTTCAGTTTGAATACGGTATAATTCGTTGCAAAACAAGAACTTAAACCAATAAATGAATAACTATTTATATAACAAATATATAAATATAATTATTTTGTGTATAAAATTCCAACAATATGTCCTCATGCTTTCTTTACCTCCATGATATATAGTTGAACCGCTAGTCATAATGTGTGTATATGATGACAATTATGCAATGATGCACCAGTGATCTACGCATTATATCGATGTCATATCAATGTTTTCAGAACCGAATCGGACATCGAACCGGACGCCTTACTGGTTTGGTGGTCGGACCGGTTGGACCGGATTTAACTATATTTTAATTATATTTATATATGTAATTAAATATAAGTAATTTATATATGATTTACATATATATTTTATAATTATATATAAAACTTAACTATATTTGTATATCCGATGTACTAATTTATGATTTAACACCCTGTTTTTACCCATTAAAATTTAAAAAAAATCAAAAACCGGTCCGGTTTCCCGGTCCGACCAGCGGTTCAGGACGAACCGGCCGGTTCGACCAATTTAAAACGAATCGAAGCGAACCGGACCGGTCACCGGACCGGTCACCGGACCAATCCCCGGTCGGACCAGCCGGTCCGATCCGGTCCCGAAATCATTGTGTTATATAGTTTTGTTTCTCTGTTCTAGAAAACCAATTTCAAACATCTAAAACTAAGTTATTTATAAATTTCTAAAAAGTAATTAAACATTTAAATATAATTAATATATATGAGATGGGTATTTTTTATAATGAAGGGTCAATAGTTTAATTAAGTGTGTAAGCAATTCGATCCGTTTGTAAACTAGTCGAGTTCAATATCAACTAAAGCATGATTTGAGTCGAGTTTCACATAGTTGAAATTGGAATTCGATGAAAAGCATCCGATGGAGTACTTCCTTGTATTTGATTTAAATTTGATCGTTCATAACAGAAGGTATTTGAACAAATAAGAATACAATGAATAAAACTTTATATTTGATTTAAATTTGATCGTTCTTTTTGGTATTTGAAACACACATCTAAATAAATAAGAATACAATGAATAAAACTTTATAATATGATATAATAACACCTTATATCATAAAGTCCAACACATATCTAAAGCAATAATAACATCGAAGAACAAACGTTAATATGTTATATCATTTAAATCATAATTCAATAAGGGTTTATCTGAAGCTTGATTATGCAAATCGAGTTGATAGACATTTGAGTAACGAAACTTTATGATATCCATATACAACATTTTTTTGTATCCTATATGTTATTTTTCAGTAGTAATAAAATAATTAGTATTCCTTTCTAAAAAAGCTATGTTCTCTCACTTTATTTACGCGGCCACTAGCAGGAAATTTACACTTTCTCATTGTGACCCACTCATGCACTATATAGACATGCTTATCATTTTTCACCACTTAGTACATCATGAAGCTATATAATTATGCTTGATCTGCTTACATGTCTCCATAATTGTTTTCCACATGGATATGGGACCATGCTACACACACCATTTACTTATAACTCCACACTTTGTACTAATACTTTACACTCCATACACGTGTACACATGTGTGCTACCATACAAGACACATCCTTTACTTATAACTCCATACTTATGCTCATAAATTTATAAGTGTCATAAAGGAATTAGGTACTTTTTTCAACTATAAATATAGCTTCTAGGGTTCTAATTTTACATACTCAAACTACCACTTTTAGTTTCATTATAAGCCCATCTCCAACAAATGGCTCAGGTTAGCAAGATAATTACCGGATCATGGTGGTGCAGCGGCCATGCAAACGGAGACGATAATCATGACGAGCATGTTTACGAATTTGCACCAATCATATTGGCTAGCATCGAGGGAGACGGTGACAACGATGATGGAGATTATGATTATGCTCCAGGAGCATGAATTAATTGTTTTGTTTAGTGCTTGAATAACACTAACTCTAACTTTGAGAATGTGTTAGCTAGTGTCGGGTTCATGGATCCTAGTTTGTTATTGCGAGAGAGGATTAGAATTAGTCAAGGATTATAGAAGTTCAATGTTTACTACCATACAAGGCACATCCTTTACTACCATACAAGACACATCCTTTACTTATAACTTCATACTTATGCTCATAGATTGATAATAAATTTACAAACTTAAGCAGCAGAATTATTTTACCAAAAGCCATTCATTTCATTTCATTAAACATTGTTGTTGAGTAATACACTATTGTTTAATCAAATACAAAAGAACTGTTTAATTGCATTACAAAACAATAGCAATAATAGGTATGAATGGATGTCAGTCTTTCCCTGCAGAGTATCTTCACCCTTGTGTCATCCTCAGCAATATTTACCTGCCAACTGAAAATGTATAGCTGAGTGAGTTCTAGTTTTAAAAGTAATAAATACTTTCTATAGGTATATATATGAAAATACTCTTTTTATGAAAATTTCATCTCTTTATACATGAACACGCATTAACTATACAATCAGGTAATGCTTTTATCTCTTTACTGTATGCCTTGTTTACTCTTTACTCTTTTATCTTTATCTTTCACTGTCTATGTGGACCAATGAGCAATACCCTAAACTATGCGCGCGGGGGAAATGGTGTTGGGCCCTCTTTTTCCCTCAAGGGGCTCTACATACTGTATACAAGGCTGACCCAGACACCTAGGGTATGCTGCAAAGGTCCGCGAGTCTCAATTGATTGGACCCGTGAGCATCTGAAGGTAGCTAACCTGCATCACAGTTGAGCTAACAACCTCATGGTCGTGTCCCTCCTAAAAGCTTGCAAGACTTGTTAACATTTTATTTAGGTTCCACTTCTCTTCTTTATTGCTCTTTCGCTTTATTATTATTATTAATACTTTAGGTTATGATACTAAACACACCACGTAAAGTAACATACTAACAGTAATAATAATAGTAATGATAATAATAAAGAAAAATCATAAAGCAATCATAATAATGCATGAAACTCATCATTAATAAGCCCTAGTCAAACCTCGGTCAAAACCCTAAAAGCACAAACTCCCAAAAATTCTGCAATAAATTCTAAGGGTTTGGGCGCATGAACACTATTCAGGCGCATGAGCCCTGTTAGGGCGCTTTATCACTATACAGGCGCATCAGGCCAACACTTGGCTGCTTTAACACTTAGGCGCATGAACAATTCAGGCGCATGGACACTTGGACGCATGGGTTTATTCGGGCGTATGGAAACTTAGGCGTATGGGAATATTCAGATGCATGGGTACTATTGGGGCGCATGGCCCTACACTTAGGCGTCTGACTAATTTTCTAGGCGCATGAGATACACTTATCATTTCTAAGGCAAGTTCCAGGCGCATGGACCTCATTTAGGCGCATGGACCTTCTGTTCAACCTGTTTCTAGGATAATTTCGAATCCAAACATCAAACCTATCTTTTCTAAGCTTACCAAGGCTATTCTAAACATGAACAACCTATAAGCATCTAAGAACCATCATCAAACATGCATAATACATACGAGTAAACATACATAAACATTGTAATAACCGTTTTAATACATTTTTTGCCCCAAAGAGTTTAAAACAAGTAAAACCGGGGTCTAGAAACTCACCTGGTGCAACTTGGATGTTTCTTCCTTCTAACCCGCTTGCAAATAAGTTCAAACACCTAAAAACACACCAAAACACACACACGGACACACACACAAGCACATAAGCTCATAAGCATGTAACCGAGACAAAAACCCAACATGAACACTTAAGACATCGAATTCTTACCTTGAATTCAATTCCCTTCTTCTTCTTTTCTTCAACCGAGAGCTTCTGCTCTTTTCTTTCCTCTCTCTCTCTTTAAAACCCGATGAACAAAGTGATGGGAAGTGAGGGTGGGCGGCCATGCCCACCTTTACACCAAATTTTTGTAGTTTGTCCTTTTTACACAATTAACCCCTCCACTTGGGTTTATTGATATTTTCTTTCTTTATTCTTCAACTCTTATTCTTTCTTTTCTTTTTTAAGAAATAACCTGGTGTTACAATGAATTAAATGTTTTGTTTAGTGATTGAATAACACTGACTCTAACTTTGAGAATGTGTTAGCTAGTGTCGGGTTCATGGATCCTAGTTTGTTATTATGAGAGAGGATGAGAATTAGTCAAGGATTATAGAAGTTCAATGTTTACTACCATACAAGGCACATCCTTTACTACCATACAAGACACATCCTTTACTTATAACTTCATACTTATGCTCATAGATTTATAAGTGTGTCATAAAGGAATCAGGTACATTTTTCAACTATAAATATAGCTTCTAGGGTTCTAATTTTACATACTCAAACTACAACTTTCAATTTCATTTTAAGCCCATCTCCAACAAATGGCTCAGGTTAGCAAGATAATTACTAGATCATGGTGGTGCAGTGGCCATGCAAACGGAGACGATGATCATGACGAGAATGTTTATGAATTTACACCAATCATATTGGCTAGCATCGAGGGAGACGGTGACAACGATGATGGAGATTATGATTATACTCGACAACATGAATTAATTGTTTTGTTTAGTGATTAAATAACACTGACTCTAACTTTGAGAATATGTTAGCTAGTGTCGGGTTCATGGATCCTAGTTTGTTATTGTGAGAGAGGATTAGAATTATTCAAGGATTACAGAAGATTAGTGTTTAATGTACATGTAACATCTGTCTATTTTGCAAAATAAAAACCCAAACCCGAATTTATTTGGGTCGATTTTCGGAAAAATCAAACACGTTAGTTAAAAATTTAATTTGTTTTAATCCTTCAAAAACAATAATAATACTATTTATTCAACTTCCATTTATTAAATTAATTCATGGTAATTTCATGATTTATAGAATAAAATTTTATAAATTCATGAAGTTTATTTGTCATTTATGAGTTTTAATTATAAAACTAAAATA
>BJCM01096611.1:0-19785 GCA_018326385.1 Flaveria bidentis
GAGGATCTCTCCTTCATCATCCATGGAATGATTCAGGGGTCAAGTTCAGGTATTCTCAGTTTGTTTATACCAACTTGCTTGCTAACTTAGACTCCTTAGAATATTACATGTTTCCAAGATATGTCCAGTACATTCTTAACTGTGAACTGGGCTCACAGTTAATGGAAACATGTAACATTCTTAAAATGGGACAGATGAAGCCTGACATATTTAAAATACCGAGGAAGCCCACTGTTGGCTTCTCTGGGGTAGAAACAGCCCTAGTCCCAAAAATGTTAGAGCTCATTGCTCATGGTGACAACCTAGCTACACAAGCTAGTGTTGAACCCACACCTATTGTTTCCTTACCACCTCAACAGCCTCAAATTACCCTCACTTACCAAAGAAAATCCAAACGAACCCTGCTCAGACTATTCAGTCTATGGAGGTCCCCATACACTCACCCTTATAGGCAGAAGTGGACACTTGAGCTCCCACTTCTCCTTTGGAGTAGACCACTCCCATCTCTTCAAGGATCAGTGCTGAGGTTCCTCATGCTCAACCTGATGAGCTCATTAGCCCAACTACCTTAAGCCATCATTCTGAGTCTCAACACTCAAGTGATCAACCTTTAGGGGACAGTTACCATCCTCAGCCTATAGATCTCAACCAACCAATTCCCAACCTTTATTTCTAAAATGATGAAGATCTAGGTTTTAGTGAGTACCATGATTCTCTCTTCTTTTCCCCTACTCAAAGAGAGATGAGTGCTTCTGAGGCACCTATTTCTAGCCCCCATCAGTCACCTAATACTTTGGTGGAGACTTCTGAACCTGTTCAGGATGTCCATATGGAAGAGGCTCTCACATCTGAAAGTGATTACATCATTAAGACCTAAACCATGGCAGCTCAACCCACTGTCATCTCAACTGAGACAGCCAGTGAGCAGAGGAAATCCAGCAGCCAAGAACCTAAAGCTAGTGGTGAGACTGAGGACTTTGGTCCAGTCATCTCATCCCCCACAGATTCTTCTGATGAAGATAAGGGGAATCTAAGACTAAAGGTACACAAACTATCTAAATCATGCACTTATTTAGTCTAAAAGGTCAGTCACCTTGAATCTCAGGTGACTACCTTACACAACAGGATCAATGATCAACAACTTTAGATTTCATATCTTAAGGAAAAACTAGCTGGGAGACCCTTAAGAAGAGCTCAACCAGGAACACAAGAACCTATGGATGTGATTGACCTATCTTCCAGCTCACCTATGCAAGTGGGTAATGCTACCAAAAATGGGGAGAAAGTCATTATAGCTACAGAACCTGGGAGTTTTTCAAAGAGAGTGGACATTGAGGACTCATCATCCTCACTTCCAATTGTTCATTCTCAGCAACCTCCTTAAATTCACATTGATGTGGACTACACAGACTCCTTCATATAGAGTCTGTTTGAGGATGGGATACCAAGGGCAATGTCGTCTTCACCATCATCCAATAACATCATTGGGTGGAGGTATGACAGCATCAAGAAAGCCCTAATTATCATAAGAGTTCAAGGACAACAAAAAGTCTTAAATATTCTGACTTTGAACTACTATGAAGGTCTAGATCTAGTCAACATGCCACTTGTCTATCCAAGTAAATAAAGACAAGCTGACAGGCTGGATCAAAGAATCCAAGACAGGATCACTGCAGAGTTCAGCTTTAGAAGGAGACTTAGGCAATAAGGCAATGCCATCGGTCAACTGGATGTTAAGGCAGACCCTAAGATTAATTTCATAGGGGAAACCTTGACAGAAGGCCCAGTGGCAGAACATGAGAGCCCTGTCTCATCATCATCAACTGCTAGAGAGATTCACATTCCTTGTGAGACACCTGCTGGTGAAGGTGCTTCTCAACCTCTCTCTGGCTAGAGCTCAGAAGCTGTATCAAGCAATGAAGGCCAAAGCTCTCTCCACCCTGAGATACAAAGGTCTGTGAGTGATAAAGAGAAAAGAAAGATGACATCTAAGGAGATTGAGGAGGAGGAGAGAGAGAGGAAAAGGAGGCTAAGGGGAGAAAGTTCCTCTACTGGGTCCTCAAGACTCATGGAGTCTGCTATCAGGGCTGCCCCCAGACCAGATACTCAGAATGATGAGTTAAGGGCAGTCAGAATAAACTATCTACAGTTAAGGAACTATGACATAGACAATGTCATTTCTCTCCCCTTAGAAGAGTTAAATGAACTGGTTGACCTAGAAAGGTCAAGAGAGAAGAAGGAGGCAGAAGATGTAGAGCTTCTAGTACAAATAAAAGAAGAGAGAAAAAAGAAAAGATTGTACAAACATGTGCCTACCCTCTCCCCAGTTCAAGAAAGTCCTGCACAAGAGGATGTGGTTCAACAAGAACCTCAAGTAGATAAAGAAAAAGATAGGATCAAGATGATAAACAACTTGACTGCCACAGGCCTCTATCAGGCTGAAGCATTTCTTCCCTTGTCCTATCACTATGTTGAGTTTGAGTATCTCATACAACTTGAACTTGAGATAGTCAAGAAAAGAAAGATAACCAAAAGGAAACTAAGGGAAGAAGTTGCTAAATCAAGAGCCATCATCCAGAAGAGCATGAAGAAGTCTACTGACAGACAGAGGATGATGAGCTTCTTGAAGCTGTATGGATTCTCCGGAAGGAGACTTGGCCCCATGTCTCAATCCACTATGGATGAGCATATCAGGGTGATCAAGCAGAAGATAAAAAGTGGAGAGCTCATTGATTTACACTCCCCTCCAAGTCAACCCCCACCTAAAATGGAGGTTAAGGTTGAACAACCAGAGACAACACAACCTGGACCTCCTGCTGAATCTCAGCAAACTTCATCTTCTGATCCACAGCAGGGTCAACCTCCCTTTCCTTCTGAGCCTAAGAGAGAGGAAGTCCCAACTGAGAAAGACAATAAAGACCAATCTGGTACTGCAGGCAAGTCTTCTCAGTTAAAACCTATGAAAAGAATAAAGAGGATGGCTTCTAAACCAAAGCCAAAGAAGAAGAAGACTGCACCATCTTCTAAACCCCAGGATGAGGAACATCTTGAGGATGTGCAGCTAGAGGATGCTCAATCAACTCCAATGTCAGTAGCTCCTCTAGCATCAAGAAGACCCATCTTGTCTTGGACATACACCACAAACCCAGAAAGATGGCATGTCATTAGAGAACAAGGCACAGAAGACATCTACACATGGCAAGACATGTTTCAGTTGCCTCTGCAAGATCTCTTTGACATGAGAAGACACTTTGACAGCCTGATGGATCCTGATCACCTTATGAAGAATGGAATGGTGATTATCATAATGAGGACTGTTGACATCTGAAGTCCACTAAGTGTTTTGGTAGCATCAGCCTAGGGGGAGTTTGTAGAGATTAATGAAGAGGCTGATGCAACTCAAACATCCAAAGTCTATCATGCATGTTGCACAAGTGCAGTGAAGAAGAATGCTTAGGAAGTTTCACACATGCAATAGAAATATTCTAAGTGTGAAATCTTCCGAAGCCAAGACCAATATCTTCCGAAGCCAAAGATGAAGTCTTCCGAAGCCTCAGAGACAAAGTCTTTCGAAGCTTCAATTCATGAAGAAAGATTTCTTCCAAAGACTTTTGACACATGCTTTATCTGATGTACTTTTCCATAAAGCTGGACACCTTTCCGCTGCATCTCTGTAAGGTCACCAACTTACATGAGTTGGTGAAAAGTTCCATGCTTTTGGTTACTGTACATTGAGGTCTTGAGTCTTTAAATTTCTACTTCATGTACTTTATCCTTTTTGTAATATATTTGGATGTGAACTATGGCATGTCATAGTCACTAGTCAAAAGGCAATCTGCCTTTTGGCTCTACAATTGATTTTGTTTGTGTCTAGTGAATTGTATCCAGCTGGCTTTCAAAATATAGCCGGCTGTAGGATGTAGTATAAGTATCTCATGTTCTTGTATCTCTCTAATATACTTTGTAACACCTGTAATAGAACATAGAGAAAGCAATATACTCCATTCTTGAAAACCATTCACTTGTGTTCTCTTGTTCTATCTCTTATATTAATTGTGTTCTTAGTGTCTTATTTGTGATTAATCCCGTTTACTATTTGATTAAGTTTGATAAATCTCCTCTTTGTTGTGTTTTGTTGTAAGTGACCCCCTTCACCGGTCCTACAGAGATACTTGGTCTAATAAACCCCTTATCAAGCAGCTCTTGCAACTGGTCCATCAACTCTTTCATCTCCGTCGGAGCCAACCGATACGCTGCCTTGGCAACAGGTTGGGCACCCAGTATCAGATCAATCTGAAACTCAATCTCTCTGTCGGGTGGCACTCTCGGTAAGTCTTCTGGGAACATGTCTGGAAAGTCACACACAACGGGTACGTCGGATAGTTGTGGTATTGGCGTATCCACATCATTTACATAAGCCAAATAGGCATTACACCCACGCCTCATACACTTTCCAGCCACCGCCATTGAGATCACTTTCGGGATCGTCATGACCCGATCTCCATAAACAGTTAACAAACTCCCGTCAGGTGCTGTCAAACGAATCATCTTCTTGCGACACACAATGTTCGCCTCGGAGTCCGCCAACTAATCCATCCCAAGAACCAAATCACCCAAGGTCATCACGAACGGTCTAACAGGAAACTTATGACCTTCTAGCTCCACATCACAGTTTTCTATCATCTCAGAAATCCTAGTAGACTTACCTATGGCAGTTTCTACATCAAAGGGCGCATCAACACGTCTACTACTAACAGGCAGCTTAGCACAGAAAGCAGTAGAAATAAAACTTTTACTGCCACCCAAATCAAATAATACAGAAGCTAAAGTTTGGTTCACCAGAAACGTACTGGACAAGACATCAGGTTCCATCCTAGCTTCCTCCTGCGTCATCGTGAATGCCCTAGCGCTCGCCCTTGGCCCCTCACTCCCCTTCTTCTTCGCCTCGGAACCCTCAGCCCTCGGCTTTATGCAATCTCTACTTATGTGGCCCTCCACGCCACAGTTAAAGCACCGGATTGTACGACAGTCCTTGGCTATATGCCCCGTCTTCCCACATTTGAAGCACCCGTTCAATCTTAACCTACATTCTCCCGTATTCCCCTTCCACACTTGCCACACCTTTTCGACCCTGCACTCGATGTGGCCACATGACGGTCATCCATCCATGCCTTCTTGTTAACCGTTAAGGCATTACCCCGACCAAACCTCTTCCCCTGCCAGTTTCGATCACCTCCACCCGTCCTGCTACCTTCAATCACCACCACTACAACCCTCTCATCATATAACCTCCCAGCCAAATCCACCGCCGACCTAAACATGCTCAGTCGGGTAGCGATCATATGCCTGCGAATATCCGCTGGCAAACCCTGAATACACCTCTTGATCTTTCGAGACAGAGGTCTCACTTGATCCGGCACCAAACGTGCCATCTCGTTGAATTTGGTTATGTACTGTTGGTGTGTCATGGTTCCTGCCTCCAGTTGTAGGAATTCTCTCTCAATTTTATCTATTTCTCTATGTGGGCAAAACTCCTCAATCACCAACTTCTTCAGTTCAGACTATCTCATCCTCCCGATTGCCCGACTAGCCTCGGCTTGGACTATATTGTCCCACCAGCACAGAGCCGAGTCCACAAAAGAGTACGTAGCAAACTTTACCTTTTGGTTCTCCCGACGCTCACTGATATTCAATACAACTTCCATTTCTCTCACCCACCGGTGAGCAGCAGCAGCAGTGCTGTTTCCATCAAAAGTAGGGGGCTTGGATCGTTGAAATGCCCGATAATTACAGCCTCGTGTCGCTTCCTACATAGGCTCTTCTTCTTCCTCTTCAGCATCAGATAGAACCGTTTCAGGATCTGGTTGCTCCCGTCGTCCCGAGGACCTGTTCCTCTCTTGTCTTTCCCCTTCCCGTACTGCCTGGGGAAAGATTGTCTGCATGACCTGATGCACTTATTCAACCACCGCCTCTTTCACCGAGGCCCTCAGTCTCATCACCTCCCTCCGGATGAGGGGTCTCGGGTTCCTCATGAACCACCTTCTCGACTCTAGGTCTTCCTCTTGTGGTCCGCAGTCCAGCACCACGTCCACCACCACCTCCACCACGTGAGGCTTTCGAAGATCTACCACCGGCCATTCACACGCATACTGAAAGATGGGAATAGCTCAGTTTATGTCAAGTATAGTAAGTCCCTAATTACACTGGCCAGTTGTGTTTAGCCACTTACTTTACTCTTCATACCCCAAGCATTACCTATCCTGACTACATCAGTATTTAAACCTACATACCACACATAACCACATACCAAGCGCACAAAATACCGGTTAACTTTACGAAAATACCTGATGGCACGCAGCTACTCAGATTGGCATCCCTTCCCTATCTGTCCCATTCTCAGTTTAAGTTAAGGTTTATTTTGAAAATTTACCCATTTCATTTAAACTTTGGATCTGATACCACCTTGTAAGGACCCGTTCCCGGGACGCTTATAGCTGGTAAGTCATTGCACATAAAACATATAACTTACATTTAATCATTCATAAAACATTGTAGTGGAACATAACTTTTCATATCATTATAATTGATTTTGCAAGTTAATACAAGCGTTCATTTCAAAACATCATTCGTTCGCATTACAATGCAAAAACATTAACAAAAGAATGCAATCCAAAAGAGCTGAGTAGCCGCCCCGTGCCATCCTCCGCAACATTACCTGCCAACTAGAAACATATAAAAGTCAGCGTTGCTGAGTGAGTTCTAGTTTTAAACATGCTTTCCTTTCATTAAAACCGTTTATTTCTTTCATTCGATCATACATCATACGTACACATAGATAATTTCATATTATCTTCATCATTCATTCATACTTTCATTCTTTCATTCGTACGTTCATTAACTTTTGCATTCTTTCAACATTACATCTTTTCTTTCCTTCAACCATAAACTTTACCCTGCTATTGCTGGTATTGGACCTAGGTCTATCATAGACCAACTATAAGGGTGCTCCGCACCTCTGGTCACATCACCTAGGGTAGAGTTTAGGTGTACCACTGTTATGTGCAATACCCAGCTATTCCTGGTACCCGACCTAGGTCTATCATAGACCAGCTATAACGGGGCTCCACACCTCTAGTCACACTACCTAGGGCATGCAGCAATGGTGCTATACAAATGGTCAATCACATAGAAAGACCCCAATGTGCATCCTCCCGGGGTAGCAAACCCGCACACCGTTGGGCTAACACCTTTAATGGCGTGTCCCGACATACTATGCTTGCAAGACTTTCTTTACTTTCATCATTCATTAATGCATGCATTCTTACTTCATGTTCCTTTTTTCTTTATCTTTCACTTTACGTTACATAATACTTTCACTTCATTCATTAACATTCAACGTAAAGTCACGGGAAAGATAAACATACATCATAACAAGGAACATAACATACACAGTCATCAACGTCATACAGGGCAACACCATACATTCATAACATACATCATGCATAAACATGCAACATCACTATCATGCCCAACCTAACCTCTAAGGCGTCTACATTCATCTTACATGAACTTACAGGAACTTCCACGTCAAAACTTACATCTACAATTTCCCCCGAAAGTCCGTCATTAAACTACGCTTTTCCTCGGGTACAACAGCCCTATCCGAGCGCGTGGACACCCTTCAGTCGCATGGCCTCCATGCGACTGAACATCATGCAAATGAACCAATGCAGATGAACACCTATGCGAATGAACACCCAATCGTGCGAATGGACCTAATGCGAATAACCTCATGCGGATGGACTCAATGCGGATGAGTCCTATGCGAAAGGAACTAATGTGATTGGACCTAATGCGAATGAAACTAATGCGGATGAGTACTTATGCGACTGGACCCTTAGTCGCATGACTCCCTATGCGACTGGCCCTTCAATCGTGCGAATGAACATCAATCGTGCGAATGAACCTCAATCGCACCTCATTCGGCCGTATGGCCTCCATTCGGTCGCATAGCCCTAGCTGATGCAGAATGCAGTTCATCCCGAACCCAATATGCCATTTTCGACCTCTAAGCTCATCCAAACCCATTCTAAGTCCAAATCAACCATCCTAAACATTAGGAATGCATACCACAACACCATTCAAGCACACACAAGCTCAAAAGCAAGGCTCAAACGAATCATACACAGACACACACACAAACGAGTCAACACACACACACACACACACACACACACACTTCAAAAACCCAATTTTCAGATGTGTTCCAGCCCCAAAACCGACCAAAAACGCTTAAAAGAGGGGTCCTAGAACTCACACAAATGACCATAACGAGAAGAGCTTCGTTTGGACCCGCCACACGATGATTTTGCTCTCTTGAACCAACTCGAACCAACTTTTCTCCCTTTTTCTCTTCTTTCTCTCTTCTCCTCTTTTGTTTGCTGACAATGTGAGTGTGGGGAGAGGGTAATGGTTGCCCTCTCCCTACATATATCATCACATACCCAAATTTTCTCTTGTTGGCGAGTTTGGTCCCTCGACTTTGGACTTTACTTCTTTTCATCTTTCGTCGGCTTCAAAATAAATATCCGGGTGTTACACTTTATCATTAAGTGATTAATAAAAGGTTATTAAATGTATTAATGATTTTAATAAAATGGGTTTTATTAAAAGTGAACCATAGGGCATCTTGTATCTGAAAGCATGCAAATATAAGGTACATAGAGTTTTCTAAACTAGTATTATGAAAACTTATAAATTCTTTTATAAACAAGTTAAACACCATGCTTTTGCATAGCACTTGAGTCAATTGGAAACTCTTAATGGGATAAAGGTCACCTAACCATTTTGAGGGAACTTGTGATTTGAGGTGGGGATACCATATTTGTGGGATAAAGGTCACCTAACCACTTATGTTGGAAAAGTCACATGTGTGTGTAAGTAGGGTAACTTGATTTTCAAACCATGTTTAATGGATCACCTACAATGTGGTTTACAAAGGGTGTTGATGGGATAAACATGCCAACCACACATATGATGTTTAAGTCGATCCCATACCCTAGAAGTTGCAAAGGGTTGCAATTGTCAAAACGTTGACTACCTTGTTAATTTATATAATGGGATAAAGGTCACCTAACCACTATTTAAATGTACCGTTGGATTCTAGAATTTTAAAAATGTGTAAGATACTTAAAAAGGGCTTTAATTATTAAAATATGAACAATATCGGAAATACTAAAATTGAACTTTGTTAATTTTGTAGATGGCCACCAACAATAATGAGAATAATGATATCCCATCCGCTCACTCACTATCACTAAGGACCATTCTCCAAAAAGAGCGTCTAAACCTTAATAACTTAATTGATTGGTTTCGTAACTTGAGAATTATTCTCAAGCAAGAGAAACTATCGTATATTTTAGACGATCCGATTCTTGATCAACCTAATGAGGAGGATGAGGAGGCCTATAATAATTGGGTGAAATACACTGAGGACTATGTCTAAGTGTCTTGCCTCATGTTGGCAAGTATGACTCCAGATCTCCAAAAGGTGTATGAACATCATGGAGCATACGACATGATTACCCAGTTTAAGGAAATGTTCCAACAACTAGCAAGGGTAGAGCGCTTCGAAACGGTTCAAGCACTCCATGCATATCGTATGGATAACACCCAATCTGTTTCATCTTATGTACTTTAGATGAAAAGCCACATTGACTGCCTTGAAAGGATGAATTGTCCCGTCTCGAAAGAGTTGGCTATGGATTTGATCCTCAACTCTTTGTCAAAAAGGTTTGACAACTTTGTCATGAATTATAACATGAACGGATGGGACAAGAACATAAGTGAGCTTCAATCTATGCTCAAAACTTCTGAGGCGGCCATGGGTAAAAAGGTTTTACCCGTTCTCACCATCAATGAAGGTGGAAACTAGAAGAGGCCTCACCCCACACCCAAGGCAAATGTTGCCAAGGGTAAAGGGCACATTAGGGGAAAGGGAAAGGGAGTGATTAGAGCGCCACCACCAAAACCAGTAGAGAAGAAACAAAAGGTTGCTTCGAATGACCCATGCTTTAAGTGTGGGGAGATTGGACATTGGGCAAGAAATTGTCTTGTCCATCTCAAAAAGTTGCAAGCTAAAAGGGATGTCGGGCAAACCTCAGGTACAATTTTCATGATTCATATTGATCTAAATTTAAAATCCTCTAACACATGGGTATTAGATACCGGATGTGGAGCTCACATTTGTAACTTTTTGCAGGGGTTCAAAAAAAGTAAGGACTTCAAGAAAGGAGATGTTAGCCTCTACATTGGGAATGGGACAAAAGTTCAAGTTGAAGACCGAGGGGACTACATCTTAAAGTTTCCAAATGGTTTGGAAGCAATTTTGAACAATGTTTTGTATCCTCCTAGTTTGACTAGGAACATTATTTTTGTTGCCTAATTAAGTTAATATGGTTATGTTTTAACATTTATTGAAAATGAAATTCATGTTTCTTTAAATGGCATATTTTATTTTAAAGCTACTCCTATTAATGGTATTAATGAATTGGTTCGGGAAAACACATTATATGATAACTCATTATTCCAAACCCCCACCAAGAAACTCAAATTGGATTTGAGTGATACCTATCTTTGGCATTGCCGTCTCGGTCATATAAAAAAGAAGCGCATACAAACACTTCAAAAGAACGGTCTATTGAAATCAAGTGAATATGATTCATTTGATGTATGAGAATCTTGTTTACAAGGTAAAATGACTAAGGCACCTTTTAGTGGCAAATCCGAAAGGGCAAAAGATTTTTTAGGCATCATACATTCGGATGTATGTGGTCCTTTTAAGCCAATTTCTAGGTACCATGAAAGATACTTCATTACCTTTACCAACGACTATAGTCGATATGGTTATGTCTACTTGTTAAGACACAAAGATGAAGCTTTTGAAATGTTCAAAATCTTCCATAATGAAGTAGAAAATCAACTCAACAAGAAAATAAAAATTCTTCGCCCCGATAGAGGAGGTGAATACCTAAGTGATGCTTTTAGAGATCATCTTAGAAGTTGTGGTATTGTCTCACAACTATCTCCACCTGGAACACCATAACACAATGGTGTGTCTGAGAGGAGAAATCAAACTCTATTGGATATGGTTCGATCTATGATGGCTAGAAGCTTATTTCCTCTATCATTCTGGGATTTCGCTTTGCTCTCTGCGGCTCGTATCTTGAATATGGCCCCAACCAAGAAAGTGGAAATGACACCTTTTGAAATATGGCATGGAAGGGTTCCATCACTATCATATTTAAAGGTATGGGGTTGTGAGGCTTATGTTAAGACTCCCACCTTAAACAAGTTAGAAAGCCGTTCCACTAAGTGTATCTTCATTGGATATCCTAGAGATTCTATGGGATATTATTTCTATGATCCAATGGAACAAAAGGGGTTTGTTGCCAAGAAGATTGAGTTCTTAGAAGCTAAGTTAATTATGGAAGGAACTAGCAGTAGAACAGCTGATCTTGAGGAGGACCAAGAACCACAAACCGATACACGTTTGGTTGACACTAGCACTCAACATGACGATGTTGAGGATGATCAAATAGTTGATCAATACACACAAAACGTTCGACAATCTGGTAGAATTAGTAATCCACCTGAAAGATATGGATTTTTTGTGGATGGATGCTATGTGGTAGATTCCGATGAACCAACCACTTATCATGATGCAATGTCCAATTTGGATTGCGGCAAATGGCTTGAAGCCATGAACGTTGAGATGCAATCTATGTATGACAACCAAGTATGGGACTTGGTTGAACCACCTCTTAACTCCAAGATAGTTGGAAGTAAATGTGTTTTCAAGAAGAATACCGATATTCATGGAAACTTGGATACTTATAAAGCTAGACTTGTAGCAAAAGGTTTCACTCAAACTCAAGGGGTTGATTATGATGAGACCTTCTCGCCTGTTGCAATGCTAAAGTCTATTAGGATATTATTTTCCATAGCTGCTCATTATGATTATGAGATTTGGCAAATGGATGTCAAAACCGCTTTTCTAAATGGATATCTTGAGGAATATGTGTATATGGTTCAGCCTGAAGCTTTTGATGATAAAATCCTAACAAAGTATGCAAGTTAAAGAAATCAATCTATGGATTGAAGCAAGCATCAAGAAGTTGGAATCACCATTTTGATGAAGAGATAATCCAATTTGGGCTCATCAAAAACACTGATGAAACATGTGTATATAAGAAAGCTAGTGGGAGCATCGTCACTTTCCTTGTATTGTATGTGGATGACATTCTACTATTTGGAAATGACATTCCAACCTTGGAGGATGTAAAAGCTAGGCTTGGAAACTATTTCTCTATTAAGGATCTTGGTGAAGCTGCCTATATTTTAGGAATAAAGATCTATAGGGATAGATCAAGGGGGTTGATAGGTTTGAATCAAAGTGCATAAATTGATAAGATCTGGAAAAGGTTCAAGATCGAAAACTCTAAGAAAGGTACCGTACCTATCCAAAGAGGAATGATATTGAGTAAGACTCAATGTCAAAGCTCAAAGGATGAGCAAGATAAAATGAAGGGAACCCCTTATGCATCTGCCATAGGATCCATTATGTATGCAATGATATGCACTAGGCCGAACATGTCATGCACTTTGAGTATGACAAGCTGATACCAGCAAAATCCTGGAAACAGTCACTAGATGGTTGTTAAGAACATACTTAAGTTCCTAAGGAGGACCAAAGACATGTTCCTAATCTATGGATCTGGTGAGGAGGAACTCGTAGTAAAGGGTTACACGGATGCGAGTTTCCAAACTGATCAGGATGATTCATGATCACAATCGGGGTACATTTTCATCTTTAATGGAGGAGCAGTCTCTTGGAAGAGCTCTAAGCAAGATGTGGTGGCATTATCAACTATAGAGTTAGAATACATCGCCGCTTCAATAGCAGCTCAGGAAGCTGCATGGTTAAAGAAGTTCATTGCCGATCTAGGGGTGTTCCCTTCAATTCAGGACCCCCTAGAAATTCTTTATGATAACGAGGGTGCAATTGCTCAAATCAAGGAACCCCGTGCACATCATAAGACTAGGCACATTGAACGGAGATTCAACTACATAAGAGATGAAGTTGAAAAGGGTAAGATATTTATTCGCAAAGTTCGCACGGATCAAAACATTGCGGATCCACTCACGAAGCTTCTTGAAAAGGCAAAGCATGAAAGTCATACTTGTGCCATGGGACTTAAATATTCTAGTGACTGGATTTTATCTTTATTTTTTTGTATTTAGATATTGTAACCCTTTATTACTTGAATGAATTATTTGGTTATAATGGTTCAACTAATATTCCTATTCTACATGTTTAAAATTCATGAATAAATCATTTATTCAGAACGTCCATAGTCGTTCATACTTGTGGGAACAAGTATGAAGGTAAGACTATTATGAACTTGGGTTGCTGCCAAAGTTCATAGATATTTGTGGGACACAAATATTGGACATACCTGCATCTCAAATATTTCTACATGGAATCTTCCTGATTGATCATAAGTAATTTTGAGTAAAGGAAAACATCATTTGGTATCCTCTGACCCGAGATACATATTGGGTCTTGATATTTACCAAATGTTATACTTTGACTTAGTTCTTCATTGTTCTGAAACATGGCAATACATTAGTCGGAGTTCAGGTATAATACAGAAAGACATATGTAGTCAAGATGGGATTTGTCCCTCTTATTCATTGAGAGTAAAATGTCTAAGTCCTCATAAAGTTGAATCAATAGAGAATGATCACTTTGTGTCTCTGGGATTTAACATGACATCTGTGACAAAAGGATAGATGATTGATTCACCTAAAACATTTCGAGTAAGGTACTTGAAGGGGATGATGTTATTGAATGGCACTTAGTCATACGTAGTAAGGGTAGTAAACCGTTGTTAGGCAGTATTTACTACTTGCATCAATCTTCTATGAATCTTGTGGAAGTAGGAGATTGTTGGATCTATTATGCCCAAGACACATACAAGATTGATGTGGTTAGTACGTTATGATCCAAGTCGGGTCATACCCAATAACAAGATAAACAAACACCAATAAATATTTATTCTTTAATGAGATCATATAAATAAATATTGACACCAATTTAGAAGATGGGTTTTCTAAAACATTGCTTTTGTAATAGAACAACATTATGTGGATAATTTGTTCATAAGAAATTATTTGTTTCATTATTTAAGTTAGTTAAATAATAAAAAATAAATGTGTGTTAATGTTATAAAATTAAAAGAGGTTTAAATTTTATAAACTTATGGTTTAAAGAGTGCATTTTTTTATAAAAAATACAAAATGGGGGGAACCCATTTTGAATCCTTTTTCGGCCGCCCATGGGAGGGACCAATCTTGGGATTGCATGTCTTGGTATATACAAGACTTTAATCTCTCTTGCACTCCACCTCAAGCAACACACTCTCTCTCACACACACAAGCAGAGAACTTTCTCCAAACCCCTGAAATTTTCGGATCTAACTGGAAGAAAAGGGGCTGAAAATTTCGTTTTTTGAAGAGGCACTAGAAGAGGGTTCTTGGTGTTGCACTCCTGTAACACCCGGATATTTTCTTTGACACCGACGAAAGAAGAAAAAGAAATAAAGTCCAAAGTCTGGGGACCAAACTCGCCAAAATGGGAGAAAGATTGTATGAGTAAAGGAATAAGATGGGAGGGCAGCCCACACCCTCCCCACACTTGCAAAAACTCAGCCAAAGAGAGGAGAGAAGGAGAAAAGGGAGAAAGAGGGAGAAAAGCTTGGTTAGTGTGGATTCGAGCGTGAAAGTTGAAGTGTAGCGGGTTGAATCGAAGCTCTACTTGTCGGTATTGTTTGTGTGAGTTCTAGGACCCCACTTTTACACGCTTTCAACTGATCTGGGGCTGGAACACATAGTGAAACCCGTTTTTGAAATGTGTGTGTTTGACCCGTGTGTATGTGTTTGTGTGTGGTGCGAGTGGTGTTTGATTTCGGGCTTGTATGTGCTTGAATAGTGTTGTGGTATGCATTCCTGAGGTTTAGGATAGTTGATTTGGGCATAGAAGAGGTTTGGAAGAGCTTGGAGGTCGAAAATGGTAGATTAGGTTTGGGATGAACTGCATTCTTCATTAGTTAGGGCTATGCGAACGAATGGCATGCAACTGAGACCATACGGCCGAAAGGAGTGCGACTGAGGTCCATACGCATGCCAGTCGTGCGATTGAGGTTCATTCATATGGGAGTCATACGACTGGAGCCCATATGCATGCCAGTCGTGCGACTAAGGGTCATTAGTATGGAGAGTCATGCGACTGAGGTCCATACGCCTAGTTCCATTCGCATTAGGTCCATTTGCACAAGTGTACATCGCATTAGGTCCATTCGCATGGGTGTTCATTCGCATATTATTCATTCGCAAGATGTTCAGTCGCCTGGGAGGCCATGCGACTGAAGGGTGTCCATACGCCCAAGTAGGGTTGGTGTACCCGAGGAAAACGTAGTTTATGTACTGACTTTCGAGGGAAAGTGCAGATGTAAGTTTTGACGTGGAAGGTTCCCGGGAGTTCATATAAGTTGACTTTTGAGGTCATAGACGTTATGTTGGGCACGATGATGCTGTATGATTATGCATGATGTATGTATGTATGTATGTATGATGGCTGATATGATGTTGATTGTGTATGTTGATGTTCCTTATTATTATGTATGATTATTTTCCCTTGGCTTTACGTTGAATGTTAATGAATGAAATGAAAGTATTATGTAATGTAAAAGTGGAAGATAATGAAAAGAGGAACGAAATGAAAATGCATGCATTAATGAATGAACAAATGTAATAAAGACTTGCAAGCAAATGTGTGCAGGTTCACACTCAATGCAGAGTGTTAGCTCAACCGTGTGCGGGTTAGCTACCCCATGAGGATGCACACTGGGGCTTAATCCATGTGATTAAGAAAATGTATGGAGGTTCACACCCAACGAGGGGTTGTCAGCTAAACTGTGTGCGGGTTATATACCCCATAAGGATGCTCACAGGGGTTCAGTCTTTGTGATTGACCAGACGTATGGGTCCTTATCACTTAACCCTAGATGAATTGTTTAGTTCTCTAGAGGGGGGTTAAGCACATGACAGGACCTAGATGAAAACGAGAAGATAATAAAAGTACGAAACGAACGATGATGAAGATAATAAATATTATCTATGTGTACGTACGATGTGTGGTCACATTTTTAAAATGTTATGTTTTGAAGGAAAGTAAAGAACGGTTTTGAACGAAAGACAAAGTATGTTTTATTATAAAACTAGAACTCACTCAACAACACAGACTTTTATGTGTTTCCAGTTGGCAGGTAATGGTTGCTGAGGATGGCACGAGGCGGCTACTCAGCTCTTTTGGATGGCATCCAAATTTATAATGCTTTTGTGATGTAATGCAACATGTATTTTGTAACTTGATAATGATGTATTGTTTTGCAAAAGCCTTTATAATGAAATGGAATGTATATCTAAATGTTTCCGCTGCAACATTTTTATGTAAGATGATGAAAATATATGTTTTATGTGCGATGATTAACCAGTTGTAAGCATCCCGGGAACGGGATCTTACAACTCCCTAACAAGCTAGGTGTTTGGAAGAGCTTGTGAGTATACAAACTTGAGGCTTTCTCTCTTGGGGGATGGACATTCAAGAGCATCATCTTCATCTCATCTATACTTCATCATCTTGTGCTTGAAAGGTAGTTTCAAGAACACCCTATGGTTGTTCTTTTTGTTTTGATAGCATGTCATTTCACATATATTAATGATCCTTGTTCTTGGGTTTTGTCTTTGGTTAAAATGGTTAAAAAATTCAGATTGTCAAACATACTTTAACCACTAATATCCGTTGGATTTTTTATGTTTAAATGGTTAAACTTGCTTTGATAAACTTGTTACAAAACCCAACACAACATCAAAGCAATAAACATCAAACTTTAAACACATTGTGTTCATCATGTTCTTCATCATTATAATTATTTTAGCATCGAATCATTCAAACTTATTATTATCAATATGAATCCTAAGATCCATGCTCATTGTTCCCGTTTATATCAGGAACACACAATTGGTATTAGAGTAGGAGTTGATGGATTCATATTGATTTTCATGAGATTTCATGGTTAGATTGCTAAAATTATTGAAGATATGAAGAAATCAATTTCATCAACAATCCATTCAACAATACAAAATCCGATGCACACAATACGAGAAATCAAAGTTTTTAGGCTGCAATATGCGGCTGCCGAATGAAGAAAAAAACTGCGGATTAGGGATATCGAACCAAAGAGGCCGCCGAATTAGTGATGCTCTAATTAGGGTTGCCGAACCAAAGTGGCCTTTGCAGCCACATTAGGGATGCCGAATTAGGGTTTGCAACCTAGGGTTACAAATGGGCTCATGAATAACATTGGGTTTGTTACTTGGGCTCTATCCTTAAAACAAAAAGAAAAGGTAGACTTGGGTTTATTTGTTTGGGCCGCCAACATCAAAAAGAAAAGGTGGACTCGGATTTAATTGTTTGGGCCGCCAACATCAAAAAGAAAAATATGGATTAGGGTTTTAGCTTAAAGCTATGAAAGCAAGCTATAACCATAAATCATAAACAAAAATTGGTTGTTCTAAACTTTTGAAGATCTCGCTTCCTTTAACTCCCGGTTAATTATAAAGACAAAGAATGAAAGAATAAAGGGAAGAATAAGAAAGAAAAGTTGTAAAGCCCAAGTAGAGGGACTAAAGGTGCCAAAAGGACAAAATCTTCAAAAGTTGGTGATAAAGATGTCATGGCCACCCATCCCTCTCTCTACATTGGTATCACTCGGATTTTAGAGAGAGAGAGGACGAAGAAGAGCAGAACTCTCGGGTTTTTGAAGAAGAACCAGAAAAGATCGAATTCAAGGTAAGAGTTCTTGGTTCTAAGGTGTTCTTAGCCAGTTAGGCATTAGTTATATGCTCGTGCGTGTTATATGTTGTTGGTGTGTGTATTTGGTGGGTTTTAGGTGTTTGAACTCAATTTGCAAATGGGTTTGAAGAAGTCTTACCCCAAGAGCTGCAAAGGTGATTTCTAGAACCCCTCTTTTACATGTTTTTAACTGATTTTGGGACTTGAAATGCATGTATGAACGTTTTTATAAAGTGGGTAATGTACCCGTATGTATGTATGTGTGTATGTTGCAGGTGGGGTTTGATTTTTGGGCTATGTTTATGTTTGTTGATGTTATGAATATGTTTCTAAGGCTTAGAATGCATGATTTAAGCATAGAATAAGTTTGAACATGATTGGGGACTGAACTATGATGTTTAAGGGTGAAATAGACTGCTCTTATGCCCAAATAGGGTTCATGCGCCTAGTATGGAAATCTACCTAAGTGTCCTCATGTGCCCAAAACCTCATGCGCCTGTATAGTACTCATGCGCCTAGAAATAGGTAGAATTTGACTACATGTTAATGCGCCTAGGCACTCATGCCCTTCGATGTAGAAACTGCCATAGGTAAGTCTACCAGGATTTATGAGATGATAGAAGGTTGTGACGTGGAATTAGAAGGTCACAAGTTTCCTGCTAGACAATTTGTGATGACCTTAGCCAGGTTTGATGCAGTCTTAGGAATTGATTGGCTGGCGGACTACGAGGTGAATATTGTGTGTCTTAAGAAGATGATTCGATTGACAGCGCCTGATGGGAGTTCAGTGACAGTACACGGCGACCGAGTCACGATTATTCCGAAAGTGATTTCAATGGCGGTGGCGGGAAAGTGCATGAGGTGTGGGTGTAGTGCCTACTTGGCCTACGTGAAGGATGTGGATACGCTAACACCATAACTGACTGATGTACCGGTTGTGTGTGACTATCCGAACATGTTTTCCAAAGACTTACCAAGAGTGCCACCTGACCGTGAGATCGAGTTTTAGATCGACTTGATACCGAGTGCCCAACCTGTAGCTAAGGCACCATATCGGTTAGCTCCGACTGAGATAAAGGAGTTGATGGAGCAATTGTAGGAGTTTCTTGATAAAGGGTTCATCAGACCGAGTATCTCTCCTTGGGGTGCTCCCGTCTTATTTGTAAAGAAGAAGGATAGTAGCATGAGAATGTGTAATAATTACCGCGAGCTGAACAAGTTGACAGTGAAGAATCAATATCCGTTACCGAGAATTGATGACCTATTTGATCAGCTCATGGGTGCCAGTTGGTTTTCAAGAATAGACCTTCGATCCGGCTACCACCAGTTGAAAGTGAAGGATCAGGATAATCCTAAAACAAACTTTTTTCACGCGTTATGGACACTACAAGTTTCTTGTTATGTCTTTCGGTTTGACCAACGCGTCAGCTGCTTTTATGGATCCGATGAATCGGGTGTGTCAGCCGATGTTCGATAAATCAGTGATTATGTTTATTGATGATATCCTGATTTATTCGAAGAGCGAGATAGAGCATGCTGATCACATTCGAGAGGTGTTTGAGATATTGAGAAAGGAGAAATCGTATACTAAATTCTCCAAGTGCGCGTTTTGGTTGCGCGAAATTCAATTCTTGGGTCATTGAGTGAATCCTGAGGGGATTATGGTAGACCCGACAAAGGTGGAGGCGGTGATGCAATGGAAGTAACTAAATATGCCATTCGAGATTCGTAGTTTCTTGGGTTTGGTGGGCTATTATAGGAGGTTCATTCAGGACTTCTCTAAGATTGCTTCTCCACTAACCAAGCTG
>BJCM01096660.1:0-20646 GCA_018326385.1 Flaveria bidentis
TGTCTGCCTATAAATAGAATAGATAACCTCGTACTGAGGTGACGGCTGATAGATAGAGAATTTTTTGTTGTAATTATTCTCTGTAAATCAACTTTGATATATACAAATACAAAAACATTTATGAGTATTATATTGCATTGAATGTTCTTTGATTGTTTGTTTCCGCCACTCAATCATTGACTTGATTATCATATTCAATTCTCAGTAAGAATATCAATCTTACTCAACCCCAATCAGGGGATGTCTTTAAGGTGTGAGAACAAGAGGACAGACTCATCATGGGAATGTCTGGTTGTACTCATGCTTCTTATCTCAGATGGAACCCAAGAAGGTGGAAGATGCCTTCAAAGATAGTAGTTGGGTTGGATCGATGCAAGAGGAGTTGCTTCAATTCAAGAGACAAAAGGTTTGGAACCTATGTCCACTACCATCTAGTCAAGTACCTATAGGCACCAAATAGGTTTTCAGAAACAAGAAAGATGATAGAGGCTTGATTATCAAGAACAAGGCAAACTAGTGGTTCAAGGATACACCCAAGAGGAAAGAATCGATTATACTGATATCTTTGCACCTATTGCAAGACTTGAGGCAGTTAGGATCTTCCTTGCTTATGTTGTATCCAAGAATTTCACTGTCTACCAACTTGATGTCAAATGTGCCTTTCTATATGAGGATATAGATAGGGAAGTCTACATGTGCCATCCTCCAGGATTTGAAGACCCATAGCACCCCAACTATGTGTGCAAACTGGATAAAGCTCTATATGGGTTGCACCAAGCACCAAGGCTGTGGTATGAGACTTTGTCTCAGTTTCTTCTGAAGAATGGTTACACTAGAGGTACCATTGACAAGACTCTCTTCATTAAGAAGTCTGGAAAGAACATTTTGCTTGTTCAAGTCTATGTTGATGACATCATATTTAGTTCTTCAAATGACCAAATATGTAAGGACTTTGAAAGCAATATGAAGAAGAATTTTGAGATGAGTTCCATGGGAAAATGGACTTTTTCCTTGGAATTCAGGTGAAGCAATTGAAGGAAGTGTTCTTTATCAATCAATCCAAGTATGTCAATGACATCTTAGAGAGATCTGAGATGAAGGATTGTAAGCCAGCCAAGACACCCATACCCAGAAACCATAATCTTTGTCCTGACCTTGAGGGGGAGGATATTGATCAACATCAGTGTAGGGCAATTATTGGTTCTCTGATGTATCTCACAGCCAGTAGACCTGATACATGTTTGCCACTTGCATCTGTGCAAGATATCAGGCTGCTCCAAAGGTGTCTCACCTAGTTACTGCCAAGAGAATCCTCAGATACCTCAAATGAGCACCTAAACTAGGTCTCTGGTATCCAAGGAATAGTGATTTTAATCTCTATGGATACTCGAACAGTGACTATGGTGGCTGAAACATTGACAAGAAATCAACATAGGAGGATGTCAATTTCTTGGTGGAAGGATCATCTTACGGCAATGCAAGAAACAATCCTGTGTCTCTACATCAACTGTTGAAGCTTAATACATTGTTGCTGCTAGCTGCTATGCTTAGCTGCTGTGGATTCAAAATTAGATGTTAGACTATAGATTCAACTTTAAGAGCACTCCTATTCATATTGACAACAACAGTGCTATCTCCATCACTGAAAATCCGGTGAAGCACTCCAAGACAAAGCATATTGATATCAGGTATCATTTCATTAGAGATATTCATGAGAAAAATCTGATTAAGCTAATTAAAGTTGACTCAAATGAACAATATGCTGATTTGTTCACTAAAGCTTTTGATGAACAGAGATTTAAGTATCTCATAACAGCTATTGGGATGATAAACATTGATTAGATTACCCCTTTTGAAAACCTTTTTAATGTGTAATGTCTTATGTCAATACAATCTAAGCCCTGTTACAAAAGGTCTCTCTATGAAAATTTTCTCTGAGTATAAATCCTTCCGAAGAGAAATTAACCTTCGGAAGATATCATGCATATCTTCCAAAGCAAAATTTCTCCAAGGATAATTTCTTCTCGGAACAGTTTTTAGTCTCGGAAGAAGCGATTGATTGCATATCAGATCTACTTCCGAAGCTCATTAAACTCTCCATTCAGAAAGCAATCTTTACCTTCGGAAGCAAAGCTTTAGCTTCGGATGTAAGAATTGCCTTCAGAAGACAAATTACCTTTGGAAATGTTTTACACTCGGAAGAGAGATTTTACTGTGTAATGGAAATCTCTTGGGCCCGACACTATAAAAAGTAAAGATTTTGTTAATAATGTTGGATTATTTAACTTAATTAAACATTAACGCCACTGTCATTTCATCCACTAAGACATCCCATCACCTTATCCTAACTCCATTACCGCCTTTCCACCCTCTTTTAAATAATCCCGACTATTCACTCTCATTTTCTTACCTCATTTTTACTGCCCTAAAAGCCTCCTTCACTCTAAATTTACCCAAGCTCAAATTCATTAACATTCACCTTTTTCAAATGGCAATCAACCCTTAGCACAACCAAGCCGCACTTCTTGATTCATCAAGAGATGATGACTTCTCTGAAATCATCTCCTTTCTAACTCAATCAACGTATTACACTGCCCTGACCGTTAACCTCATTGTATATTCCAACCATATGACTAAATTCTAGGAAAATGGTCAGATTGAAACCCTAAATGGGAATCATGTAATTAGTTCGAGCATCTGTGGCCAAGAGTTGGTCATTACAGAACAACTCATCAGGGAGCATCTTGAGCTTCACGATGAGGGTGCACCCATAGAGTTCCCCAAAACAGATTTGGACACCACATATATCCGAATGGGATATGGTGGAGACGTCAGCAGATCCACAGTCTACAAATTCAACTTCTCCTACAACTGGAAGTTTCTTCTGCATGTTGTTCTTCACTGCCTGTCCAACAAATCTAGGGGATGGGATCAAATTCCTTATGAACTAGGGTGTTTGGTTCATGGACTGGTGAGAAGCCTCTGATTTAACTACTCCAGATTTGTGCTGACTAACCTTATGGGAAATCTTCAGAGGAAATCATTCTTTATGTATCCTAGATTTCTCTAGCATATAATCAACTATGAACTGGACCAGAGTCAGCTTGTTTATGCAGCTGCTCTAACTGTCCCTCACATGAGGCCAACCATCTTCAAGACATTGAAGAAGGTATCCACCAACTTCACTGGAAGGTACACTTCTCTGCTTCCATGTATGATTGAGCACATAGCTCCTAGTGACATCCCTACTCACCCCACAAGTGATTAACCCACACCAGCAACTGCCCCCACAATACCAACTTTGCCTTCTCATCCTATCACCATCACTTACCAAAGACGCCCCATACGAACCCTTGTTCAATCTACTCTGATTAAACAAGCTCCTCCTGTTCAATCCAAAAAGACTAAAGTGAAACAATGGGCTCCCACTCAGTCTGAGGTCTCACCATCCTTCTCATTTGCCACTACAGAAGGTGCCTCAATGGACCTTATGGACAGTGGTAACATCTCTGAGATTGAATCTACGACAACCATGCCTTTTGATCACTCTGAAAGAGACATCATTAAGAAAGGGAAACTAGGGTTCCAAGAAACCATATCTGGTGGTGAGGCTGAACATACTAGGTATGTTACCTCATCTCCCCGTGATTCTTCAAAAGAAGATAAGGGAAGCATGCAACTCCTCATACAAGACCTAATATCTAAAGTCACAAACCTTGAATCCAAGGTTAGGACTTTAGAAGAAAGGTCCACCACTCAACAACTTCAGATTCACAATCTCAAGGCTCAACTAGTTGAGAAACAGATTAAGAGATTTGTTAGGCATGTACGTGTTCAAGTCTCCTTGACCTCTTTCTCAAGCTCATCTAGCTCTCGAGATGATGCTACCAAAAAGAGGGAGAGTGTTCAGAGACAAACATATGAGGAACCACAGAGCCAAACTTTAACTTCCAAACTTGCAGCTCCCACTACAACTTTGTCTGAGCCATCCCAAATTGTACTTCAAATCAACCCAAGGATGCTAAGAGATCTCTACAATCTCTTTTCCAGGTTTCTATTGAGATCCTCTCTTGATTAGCGAAGCCCTGATGCAACCATGATGTACTTTGGAGCAGAAGAGCTTCAGAGGCTAAGTGCACCTGAGATTCAATTCAAAGGGGAAATGAGGACTGATGGCCTAGCAACTGAAATAGCTGAGACAGAATCTGCACCACCTCAAACTTCCAAAGCTGAAGTTAAAGCCTCAAAAGAACAAGCTGAATCTTCCGAAGCTGAAAAGGAAGCTACGGAAGGACTGTTCTTAGTGTTCGAGGATCTAATCATCACAGATGCAATTCTAGAACTAGCACTTGAGGTGAATAGTGAGGACTTTCTAGATCAACCTCTTGTTCAGACACCCTCTCTGCCTCTCTCACAATCCGAATCCATTCTCCAAGAACCACCAAAGTCAAGCTCTTCAAAAGATAAAAAAGGAAAGAAGAAAATGACTGCCGAAGAGCTTCAGGAAGAGGAAAAGATTGAAAAGCTAAAGAGAAAAGGAAGACTTCCAACTGGGAAGCTGTTAGTTGCCAGTACAAAAGCAGTTGTAGCCAACCAGGAGGCTGTCAACAACAAAAGGAGAGCAGAGATCATTGACCAGCTCATCAAGCTTGGAACTGCCAATGAAGAAACACTCCTGCTACCATTAGAGGAGTTAGTGGAACGGGAAAAGGCAACCAGACTGCAGAAGGAAACAGTAAGGTTAACCTTAGAGGAAGAAATGGAAAAAGAACAAAGGGAAGCTGACATGCAGCTCAGGAGGGAAAGGATAGACTTCCTAACCTCTAGAGGTTCCTCTCTTCAAGAGCTGTCTCCACATAACGATGAAACGATCCTATGGATCTTCAATAAATAGCGGGATCAATTGGAGAAAGAGAGAAAAAGGTCTGCAAGAAAGAATTTGAAGGAGAAGAAGAAGAAGGAAGAAAAAGCAAGGGTCACTGCAACCAAGAAGATAGGTGAGAAAGTCTGGATGAAGGACTATCTCCGGGCTCACGGCTTCTCTGGAAGGCAGGTGAGTCCCATGTCTGAAAGGACACATTAACGAATTGTCAGTGAAATCAAGGCTGACATTCGTTTGGGCAAAATAAGAGAGATGTATAGAAGGGTACAGGGGATGACCTTCACACCAACCACTCAACCCCAACCTGAACCAATTCCCTCTCCATTCACCATCAAGACTAAACCTTCCACGCCTAAACCCACACCTTTACCTGCACCCACTTCCTTACCTCAACCACCAAAACTACCCATCCTTCAACCCAAAACACTTATCAGAACCACTACACAACATCCTACCCAACAATCTTCCAAACCATCCCCTCAACCTTCCAAACATCTCTCCCTTAAGGAGTTTAAGGCAATCAAGACTAAGCTAACCAACTGCACAACTTTAAGCGACATCTCCTATGAGGAAGACTTTGTCAAACTAACCTATGTTGGTGGATCTTCAAGTTCCCTCACAAGAGATCAGTTTCTTGATCTACCCAGAGGAACAATGGACCATGCTGCTAGACTTCTAGGCCTCAACTCGGATTCACTAAATGATGAAGAAAAGAGACTAAGAAGGAAGCTAGTGACTCTATTGGATACAAAGAAAGAGGACAAGATTCCTAGTCAGTCTCTTGTGCCTAGAAAGAAAATAATCTAGTGGAGGTTTGATGAAGCTTCTCATAACTTTGTTATGGAAAGAGAGAATGGTGAAGTCAACAGGCTGAATGCCACCTCTCTGCTTCACTCTAGCAGGTTTGACATTCCTGAGTTAGCAGAGAAACCATTCTCTAATCCCTCCAACTCTGAAACTGTTGCTCACATCAGAAATCATCTCAGTAGCCTTCATCTTGCCGAGTTAACTGCAAAAGCCAAGATTGAAGAATAGTTGAAACTGAGAAGAAAGGAAGACAATGATAGACCTCTCACCAAAGGCAGAGCCTTTCTACAGATGGTGGAGGGTCCTTAATTGGAACCTATAGTTAGATGAGAATATGATTATAGCTCCCAACAACTTACTCTTTTCAGAGGGACACAACAAAGGGTGCACATCATTCAAGGTGATAGACTGGAATTCCTGTCAACAAATGATCTGTACAAGCTTCTTAGCGCTACTTCAGGGAAGAACAAAGAAACAGACAAATATATGCTTTCCTTAATGCTGAAAGCTTTGAGAAGCAGGAACAAGTGAAGTTTTGGTAGCATCAACCTAGGGGGAGTTTGTTGGATCAAGTAGAAGGTTGGTGCAACCAAAAACATTTCACTTAGTTTATTTTGTTAAAGATAACAGAAGACTTCCGAAGCTAAAATGGATTTCCGAATGAAATAGAGTCTCTTCTGAAGTTTAAGTAAAAGATCAACTTCCAAAGACAAACTCTGCTTCCGAAGACAAAAGTATTCACTTCCAAAAATCAAGTCTAAGAAGTAAAGATCAGAAGACTACTTTCGAAGTTTGAAGAAAAGCAGAAGTCCTTAAAGCCTTGGAAGAAGCAGTCTCTTCCGAAGTATAAGTTGCTTTGGAAGAACAAGTTTTTCCGAAGCCATTTAACCTTCGGAAGACATTGCTATGAACCAGTAAACATAAGTATGGTATCTGACAATCCATTGTAGACCTCTGAGATACTGCATGGTGCTTTCTCAAAAGCTATGTAGTTGACCTTACTTTATTCTATCATTCATCTTTTGTTAGATAGCACAGTTGCCAACTTTAGTTGGTGAGAAAATGTAAGTCATGGACATGTCATGACTACCATATCTTATATAAGACATTATTTAAGATACCTTACTTTAACACTGTAGTATTTGCTTTAGTTATATGATCCCAACTGGTATTAAAGTATATCCGACTGTATATAGTTTCTCATTGTAACTCATAATACGTGATTGTAAAAGTCTTGTAACATTCTAAGTTAGGAAGGAATATATGCAAGTACCTTGAAAATTATCTTTCTGTATTCATTACTACTTATTATATTGCTATCAACTCTTATAGAATGCCTTCATCAGAGTGTAGTTCAAGTGAGTTTGAGAGAAACAAAGGGTTAAGTGAGATAAACCGATCTTGCATAGAACAATATAGATGAGGTCATCATGATCTATGAGGGGCTTACGAATGAATTGATCTCATTATACAAGTAGTTCACAAGTAGATTTTTACTTTCCAGCTTTTATGTTTCAAGACTTGAATTTTCGTACTCATGTGTTACTGTATTACATTGCTAGTTTTTTACCTACTTGATAATTTATATTATAAATTATTAGATACTATACATGTGTAAGAGAAAGAAAGTATATCCAACACAATTCACTTTGGACGAAAAAAACTTACCTAGAATTTTTAAACAATAATTATGAATATAGAATTAACCAGAGATGAGTACCACGATAAAAAGTGTTGCACACTTCGCATCACACGGGTACTCTATTAATATACATATATGCACACATGCACATAAATATATTTACAATTTAAAAGTTATGAGTATTTTAGATTTAATCTCAAACTTAATTTATGTAGCAACTCGTGGGTAATACATGAATCCAATTTGGGTCTTGACATTGTTGTAAAGTTGTTTCAAAGCGAGCGAAGTGTTATAAAACTTTAAATAAGTTGGAATGAATGTTTAAAGATCTTAAAAAATGTGTTACGTATTGAGCCAAATAATAAAAATTGAATAGAAATTGAAGATTTTGTAAAGGCGATTGGAGTGAAGAGTTTGAAAGTTGAACCTATTTTTCCGCGTAATTATATCGAGTTTGAACACAGTCAAATCTTTGAAAGAGATTGCGAAAAGGAGTATGAAAGAGTCGATACCATATCATGAGGTCATCATCAAATCCACAGTTAGAACCTAACATCATTTCTTAAAATAAATGGATCATTAGCTAACCACTCCCCATAAACTTTCATTTGGATCTTAATTTATGTGATAATATTCCTTTCAAGTGAATTGATACTCAAAAGTACACCTTGGAATGAACAAACTCCTATAATCAACTACTCTACAAACTAAACTAAATTAGAATATCTGAATCAAAACTTTCAGTTCGTTTGCTACACAGTCCCCGTTTTAAGTAGTTCGTCTACTTTGATTGGATTAACAAAAACACATAGTGTGTGTGTTTTGTCAAAAAAAAAAAGATTTGCAAAGAAAATATAATTATCACTAAGTTCTTCAATTTTTGGGTTTAAGATGTCATCAAATTACATACCAAACATTAGTTTTCATCTATATTGAATCAAATCTAAATTTACTTGATCGAATAGTAGTAACCGGAAAACCAACCTTCAAGGCCCGTTAATGGTAGATATGACACATAGTAGTGTGTGTAAGAAGTGGCGACAAAGATCGACAATTCTTATGTCGGCAATTTTTAGAGTATCGTCTTCAAATTTTCTAATATAATAAACTTCAATTTGAAGATTTTAAGAACAATTATCAATGACATATCCATTCTTAATAGAAAGAATACCTATTTCGATTACATCAATAAATTAGATTAAAAGAGTAATAACATACAAGAATCTCTTAGGTCGAGCAAATATGTTTTATTTGTTAACAAAATCAATCTTTTATTTTAATATCATTATCGTCTTCAAATTTTCTAATATAATAATCTTCAATTTGATGATTTTAAGAACAATTATCAATAATGACATATCCATTCTTATTAGAAAGAATACCTATTTCCATTACATCAATAAATTAGATTAAAAGAGTAATAACATACAAGAATCTCTCAAGTCGAGCAAATATGTTTTACTTGTTAACAAAATCAATTTTTTATTTTAATATCATTTTTCGAAGGTGATAATCTTCAAGCAACAATAAACACAACCCCAACTAGACGGTTGAGAACAAGTCACATGGACATTGTGCACAAAGGCCAATGATAAAAACAAAATCATGTTCATAACAAGCTCCGCCGGTTATACATTTATTATATATTTTATTTTTATTTTTTTGTTATTTTATTAAGGGCCGGCTTTCTAAAAGCACCACTTTTGTCCAATCCTTTATTTGATCATTTACATGACCAAAATTAATTACTCTGTTCCTACAAATCAAGTGAAATACGCATAAACACCACCTAGGCGCATCCCAGTTTCTGCTAATATGCCTTCAACCCGTCATGAAAACACCAGCAAAAGTTCTCGAAAGAGATTTTGCAGCGCGTTTGGTGATTGCATGACTAAACCAACCATTGCTACTTCACCGCCTCGTCACTCTAATCCAAGACTCCAACTTGAGGTACCTTCTTCTAACCATAGTTTAGCTTCCATTTTCATGTACGCAGAAAACTTTCTTTGCAAATAAAATTTAAATCATCCAGCCTACCTCATGTAATTATGGAGGTGATGGTGTTAAAGATGAAAGCAAGAATACAAGAATCAAGAGATGATTTCTATTGAACAAGACGATTACAACTTGATGCAACTAACATTGATGATACATAAAATGTAATCGATCATTAAGCCATGATCGGAGGACTATTATTATCTAATTTGCTAACTAACTTCCAACTAACTAAGAAGTTACAACATACACCCTTGAACTATTAACCTCTTGTCATAATAGATGACTTGATTATTAACTTTCATAACAATCTCCACCTTAATAGAAAAGTCATTTGCATCATTCAAAACCCAGAATATTCAAAAAGCATAGAACTTAGGACCTGGAAGTGTCTTCGTGAGAATATTTGCTGCATTATCTAAAGTGTTCACCTTCTCCACGCAAACTTCCTTAGCACTTATTACATCCCTAATAAAAGATACTTAACTTTGATGTGCTTAGTCCATTCATGATATACATTATTCTTAGAGAGCTGAATAGCACCCTAACTATCACATTTTACTATGATATCAGTAATACTTATTCCCAGCTTAGAGGCAAAGCCTTTAACCCACAAAGCTTTCTTAATAACTTCAGCCAAAGCAATATATTCTACTTTAGTACTAGATAAAGCTACCACCTTTTGTAAAGAAGCCTTCCAGCTAACAACACTAGCTAGCACCTTAAAGACATAACTAGAAATCGATATGCTTCTATCTAAGTCCTTGGCATAGTCTGAATCAACAAAACCGTCAACCAACATCTCATTTGATTCAGACTTACCATAAACTACACCAACATTCACAGAACCATTCAAATACCATAGAATCCACTTCACAGCACTCTAATGAGCCTCTCCTTGGTTTGAAATATATTTACTTACTACACTCACATCATAAGCTAGATCTAGACATGTACAAACCATTAGATACATCAAATTTCCAACTTCACTAGCATAAGGAACCTTATTCATATAATCTTCTTGCTCTGATGTTAATGGATAATCCATGTTGGACAATTTAAAATGCTGAGCTAAAGGAGTTAACACAGGCTTGCACTTCTCCATACTAAACTTTGCCAAGATCTTTTGATTATATGAACTTTGAGTCAATTTAAGTTGTCTTAAATCTCTTCTTCTATGTATCTCCATACCAATAATTTATTGGCTTCATCTAGTTCCTTCATTTCAAACTCACTTATAAGTAGTTGTTTAGTAAGTTCAATCTAAGTTTTATCCTTACATGCTATAAGCATGTCATCTACATATAATAGTAGATATACAAACTCAAGACTATTATACTTTTTATAGTAAACACACTATCATATGAGCTACGATTGAATCCATTCATAATCATATGATCATCAAACCTTTTGTACCATTGCCGAGGGGATTGCTTCAAACCATACAATGATTTTTTAAGCAAACAAACTTTCCCCTCTTGACCCATCACCTCAAAACCTTTCGGCTGGTGCATATAAATGTGGTCTTCAAGATTTTCATGTAGCAAGGCAGTCTTAACATCCATCTACTCTAATTCAAAATCTCTAATTTCAGTCAATGATAGTATCATTCTTATTGAAGAATGTTTAACAACTAGGGAGAAAATCTCAGTATAATCAAGCCCACTCTATTGTGTATAGCCGTTAGACATTAACCTTGCTTTGAACCTAGGACCTTCAAATCCAGGTATTACTTCTTTAAGTTTGTATAACCACCTACAACCCACTAACTTATGACCATCTGGAGGATCAACCAAGACCCAAGTTCCATTCTTATGCAAAGATCCCATTTCCTCCTGCATTGCACTAATCCATTTTTCCTTATCAGGTGACCTCATTGCCTCTTTATAAGTGATAGGCTCTTGATTATTTTCTAGTTTAGCACTCATGAAAGCAAATGCTAACACTTCCTCATCTGACCTAAACTTTGCCGGTGGAATAACTTGCCTCCTAGTACGATCCCTGGCAATGCTATACCTGGGTTCAACCCCTGATGTCCCTTCCACATGCATAGGACCATCAGGCCTATTAGACCCACTAGATTCCTGGTTGGGTAACCAGCTCCACCTTAATTTGAACTTCCTGGTCGTTAGAACATACTTCACTTGTACTGCTGACCACTTCCTTATACATGACTTGCTCTCTAAACACCACATTTCTACTAAGCATAATCCTTGGACTACCCTCATCTAGTTTCCAAAGTCTATACCCTTTGACACCTTCAACATACCGTAAAAACCCACACATTATAGCCCTGGGATCAAGCTTTCCTTTATCTACATGTGCATAGCACAAACAACCGAAAACCCTCAAGTTGTTATAGTCTGATCGAACCTCAGACCACCTTTCCATAGGAGTACACATGCTAATAGCAGATAAAGGACTTATATAAACTAGATAAGAAGTTGTACATACAGCTTCAGCCCAAAATGTCTTACGAACACCTGAGCTGACCAACATACATCTAACCTTATCCATTAATGTTCTATTCATTCTTTCTGCTAAGCCGTTTTGCTAGGGTGTTCTTGGGATGTTAAGGTGCCTTGAGACCCCATCACCTTACAATACTGATTAAATTTCCCGCTACAAAATGCTAACCCATTATCAGTCCTTAGATTTTTGACCTTTCGCCTAGTTTGATTCTCAACCATGATCTTCTAGGTTTTGAATGTATCAAGACTTGCTTTTCAAGATGAAGACCCACACTCTTCTTGAGTAGTCATATATCAAAGACATAAAGTACCTGGCTCCACCCAATGATCTGACCTGAGTAGGACCCCATAAATATGAATGAGTATTGTCTAAGACACCCTGAGTATTATGTCTACCACTCACAAAACGTACCTTATGAGTCTTCCTAGTGTGCATTAATCACAAAACCCAACTCCTCTTTCTTGAATATCACCAAATGCATGTTGCTTCCTTAATTCTACAAACCCCTTATCGTTTATATGCCCCATCCGGTTATGCCATAACCTAGCCTGATCAGGCACACATTCTCTTGCAACATTGGCAACAGTTTGATCAACTCTTCCATCTTATGTGTAGATGTTGTTACTTTTCTTTGTACTAGTTAACATCACTAGTGCGCCTTTGATGACTTTCACCTTTCCACTTCTCAAACTCACATGATGTCCATCCATTTCAAAGAGACCAAGTGATATGAGGTTCTTAGTTAACTTGGAGGTGTACCTGACATTCGCTAGGGTAAGTTCCCCTCTATTATCTAGATTCAGATATATAATACCATGTCCTTTTATTTGACATTCCCTATCATCACCAAACTGCACCGCCCCTAGATCTTCCATCCTGAGCTCACTAAATGCTTCAAGATTTGAGGTCATGTGGTACGAACACCCAGAATCAATAATCTACTCCTCAACGTGGCCTCCTTTAGACACTATCAACACATCGGCTGACTCATACCCGTCTATTGATGCCTCTGGTGACTCTGATCCTAGACCCTTCACAAATAAGGAGTCATTTTTCTTCTTCTTTCTTTCTAGGCATTCGCGTTATAGGTTTTTTTTTCTGAATTACATATGTAGCATCATCTAATCATCTTTTATTTTGACTTTGTAAATCCTCTTTTCTTGAGGCTTCTTTGTTCAGACCTCCCTTGAACATACAGACCATCCCCAAGTTCTTTCTTTGAGTCTGATATCTTCTTTAATTCTTTCGAGTTTAATGCAGCCAACACCTCATCTATGGAGAGTGAGTCTCTCCCATACATTAAGGTATCAACAAAATGCTCGAAGGACTTTGGAAGAGAAGTTAGAAACAAAATTACCTGATCTTCATCCTCGCTCGTTACATCTATGTTTTCTAAATCCAAGATGAGCTTATTGAATTCGTCAGTATGATCTTCCAAAGACTTACCTAGACTCATATTGAATGCATACAACCTTCTCTTCAAGTAAAATCAGTTGGCTAAAGACTTGGTCATGTATAGCCCTTCCAATTTACTCCAAACTACAACAACCGAGGTCTCCTTTGACACCTCTCGCAGTACTTGATCTCCCTGACTCAATATTATTATGCTATGCGCCTTCTCAAGGATCTCTTTCTTCTCTTTATCAAACATTGTAGCCAGAACTTTAGCTTCTCCGACAAGAGCCTCCACCACGTCCTGATGGACCAATAGAGCTCTCATCTTCAGTCGCCACAACCAAAGTCATTCTTCCCCATCAAAATTTTCTAGCTCAAACGTTGTCAAAACCATTGTAATCTTGATTCTCTTTCAATCTCTTCTTCTCCAATTTTTGAGCTCTCGATCACCGTGGCTCTAGTACCACTTGTTAAAGATGAAAGCAAGAATACAAGAATCAAGAGATGATTTCTATTGAATAAGATGATTACAACTTGATGCAACTAACATTGATAATACAGAAAATGTAATCGATCATTAAGCCATGATTTGACGACTATTATTATCTAATTCACTAACTAACTTCCAACTAACTAATAAGTTACAACATACACCCTTGAACTATTAACCTCTTGTCATAATAGATGACTTGATTATTAACTTTCTTAACAGATAGAATGTGCGAGGTTAGGCAAATACTCAAAGCTATTGAAATTTCATATGTTCATTGAATTTTTTATATGATTCTTCGCTTGAACATAAATGTAAGTCGGTTCACATTTGGCATAACTACCATAACTACCACATTTAGCAAATACTCAAAGCTATTGATTATTAACTTTCTTAACAGATAGAATGTGCGAGGTTAGGCAAATACTCAAAGCTATTTAATTTTCATATCTTCACTGAATTTTTCATATGATTCTTCGCTTGAACATAAATGAAAGTCGGTTCACATTTGGCATAACTACAATATTAACTAGTGTCTAGTTCCCGCCTTATCGACTTAATTTATACATCATTAATAGGCATGATAATGTATGTGACATATTTACATAACCACACTTAATAATATTATGTTAAACTTATGCTTCTAACAAAAACGGGCCAAGTGGGTTTTCTTGATTAGTAGAACTTTTTGTACATTTTTATACATATTATAAGTAATTAGAGTTAATGATCAAGGTGGAAGAGCTGCAGAAAGAAGTGAAGAAAGAGAACGAACTAAAGTCTGTGTACAAGATGAGACTAGAAAGAACACAAGATTATCTAAAATACTGTCTGCAAATAGCACAAGACAATGGGTTCTTGAACCTTATTCTAAACAAAAAAGATAACCCTCAAGAATCATCATTATCATCTCTGAGTCCCTCATTTGCCATGATTCAAGCTTCTACTAATCCTCAAACGCCACCGCTTGTTGAACAAAACATGGATCTTTCCTCTCTTATTGAACAAGCCAAGAGTAACGGATGGTACATTGACCCACATGAGGTACGTATATATACCCATGCAAAAATATTAATCCATCTAATATAATGATTAAAATTTTAGACGCGACTTGATAATAAGAAATTCACAAATTATGAAATGAGTTTGATTAGAAGGGTTTGCATTTGTAACAAGTAAAACCTATGAACAAGTTTACGTAAAAGGATAGAGTTCTTGCCAGGATGACGTGTTAAACCCATTTATATTTAAAAATATGTTTTATTTAATTTTATGGTTGAACTCAGTAGGTAGTTTATGGGAAAAAAAATTAAAAGCTACAAGAGAAACTAGCATCATGTTTAATAGTCTAAACGTAATTGTTTTATATACATTTATATTTTATAATAAACTTATAATTTTAAAGTTAGTAAGCAAAATTAGAATACAATTAGTTTTTACTTTTGTGACGATATCATTATGATTTTTTATTGTCTCGCAATTTCATAGCAAAATTCTTAGGCAACTTAAAATACAAACCCCATATTTTCTAGTAGTGTGGCATCCCATGAATATGTCTCTCATAAATGGGTTCATATGTTGATTCTTATAAAATTTCTGTATGTTCGACTTGCCAAACCAAGAACACAATGACTTTAACACCATTACAACTACATTTTTCAGCTAAACTAGTTGTTTCTCCCACGTGCTTCACGGCGTGGCATGCCAAAACAACAATGCCAAATGCCATTCATTATCGTCACCACCTATCATTGTTGCCTAGAATTTCTAGTTTGTTATATCAAAAAGGCTAATGGTTGTAGTAAACATACGATGAGGTCTATCACAAGGTTATCATCTTCCTTACTACATATCCACAACTAAGTTAATATTTACATTCCGCAAATTGTTTGCTAACTCTCTTGCAGTTTACTCTTCCTCCTACTCGAGGCCTTGCTCCTGTTGTTATAAATATTGGCGTGAATGTGAGTTTATTAATGCATTCAGGCCGTGGTACTCTTTCCTCACCCAAGAATTCTCTTGACTTCCATTTCTATTAGCCTAAGTATTATAGGTTCCATAGATGCCTCCACTGCGTCTCTGCTGAATCTGTTGCAAATTTCCTCCCAAAGGGCGACGTTGATAACTAGAAAAACTTGAAATAAGACATCGAATCCCAATAGAAAAGAGAGAGAAATCTCATGATAAATTCATATTGTCCTTGATGGGCAACAACTATCATTACAATATTACTACACATGTAGTGAGTTAAAAACAAAAATAATTGTTTCGCACATATAGCAGCTCCAAATTAAGAGAATACCTTATCTATAAGGCCAATCAGCAGCGTTTTCGTTTGCAATAAACAACTTCATTAACACCTATCAGTAGTTGGATTGGTGGAGAGATTCATTTCTTCTGTTTGTTTGAGCGTGGTGATAAGAAAGACCAGCCCCATCCCAGTTGCCAGCAGAAGGTGCAGCTTTAGGCTCCTCGGTATGAGTTTGAGGCCTAGGCAATCTATTAGGTCCAGCTAGATGTAGCCTGTTAGGCACTCTTTTAACACCCAATATTCACAACACGAATCTAGCTTAGTCTCTGTATTACAGTCCTGACTCCTGATCAATCAAACAACTGCAAATAGTATTATATTATCAAGTTAAGCCTGCTACCAGAAAAATTCAATAGGTATCAAAGATTTAGATTATTATTGTAATTATTATTAACTTGAAAATACCTAAAGAATGACCCTCATGAACATGTTAAATGTCTGAGTGCTTTGGCCTATCGCCATTGCTACTCGACCTAAAAATGCATGCAAATTCATGTATCATAATTCTTAACAATATTATTTGACTTACCATCCGCATCAAAGCAATCCAAAATCCTAAAGACTCTTAAAGGAGCATGACCGAATTGATTATTGGGATCCTCATCACCATATGCACAACCAAGGCCTCCTATGCCCACATCCATACCACTCATCCCATAAATACTACTATACATTCCTCCAGTACACATGCCACCACCACCATCATAACCTCCTCTATACATGTTTCCATATAGAGCACTAATATAGAATTTAATTCCCACTGTATGAGCCATAACCTCCTGCCCCATAAACCTGTAACCCAAAACAAACCGGAACCAAAAACCGTAGATGAACATATGATAATTAACTGGCTGGCCATCTTAAGAATATATAAAATAGCAATGGGAACCAACTATTAGAAAAATGCCCACAACCATGACTAACAAAAAAGCTATTGTCGTCTACATAATCAGGCGAAATTGCATAAAAAGTAACAGAAATTTGTCACATTTATATTCAAGTAGGCAACTATTTATACCACATTATAAACCATGAAGGTTTTAAAATTTTCAATTAAAGGTTACCTTACAAGTTAAGCATGTAATACTGGGTAGAGATTACATATTTAGTACATTCTCTAAAAGGATTCACCTCATTTTGGTTCATTACCCTATGTTAGTCGTGAACCGTACTTTTTTCCACGTTAGATGTTAAAGTATTCAACATCCATTTTGGTTGTGCATATGGTTGTGCTTAACTTGTATGCATATGGTTGTGCATATTCAAGTAGGCAACTATTTATACCACATTATAAACCATGAAGGTTTTAAAATTTTCAATTAAAGGTTACCTTACAAGTTAAGCATGTAATACTGGGTAGAGATTACATTTTTAGTACATTCTCTAAAAGGATTCACCTCATTTTGGTTCATTACCCTATGTTAGTCGTGAACCGTACTTTTTTCCACGTTAGATGTTAGGCATCGTACCTGCAGAAAAAAAGTACTAATTAAATATAACAGTCAACTCAAATAAAGAAACAAAAAGAGTTAGTTAATCATTTTTACATGTACCAAATTGTTAATCAATAAAACTGTTTAGTCATTTCCACAAAACTAAAATCTTGCTCACCTTACAAAAACATTGCTTGAATATTAATGATCTTTGAGCACTGGTTTGAGACTTGATCATGGTATGCAAAAAATATGTACATTTGATTGGAATTTTCTTTATATGCACATCTTGCTAGTTGGCTGAACATTCACTATCACGTACATATATTAATAGCATAACTATACATGATTTCATATAATACTCCAATACCTAAGTCAACGTTGAATATGCATATAAATACACAATCTAAACGTATCTAATTTTTTATCTGTAAAAGTATCGTTTGTGTTGTCATAAAGTATGCTTGTTTTCTTCATTAGGTGGGTCACTTTGGAGCCATGTGTTCTTCAACGGTGATCCATTTTCCAAATCCATTGTTGAAAATATAAAACGGTGTCTACTTATGAAAACATGTAAGGACCAATACAAATATGTTGCATAAAAAATATCCATGACCAAAACAGACGAAGCAAAAAAGAAAAGAAAACTCAAAATATGAACCACAACTGCATGTAATTTACGAAAGCATGATGCAGAAACCAAACCTAATTGTTGACCGCATCATTCATTCATGTCCAAGAACAAAACAAAGAATCAATTATGATTTCTATCGTCGTTTAGCCCACGGCTAATCACACTTGTACTCATCCCTTTCAATTGAGATATCCATCTTCTGTCAAACCCTATCAAAGACAATGGAAAACCAAAACAAGTTGATGGTAAATCATTCGATGGAAAACGTATACACGTTGGTGGTCCCGTCTCATCTCAAAAGCAAACCCAAAACCCTAAGAAGAAAAGGTTGGAAGAGAAACCCACCTGCAAATAGTGTGAGCGACAGAGGTGAATCTAGCAATTTGGCTCGGAGGCGTTTGATTTCATCAACATCACGACGTCAACGACAGGGGTGAAGTCAGGGCTCCTAGTGGATGGCCGGTGCGACAACATGCCTTCTTGATCGGATTTGATGGAAAACCCCAACACAGGTGAGAGGAAGAGATGGATATAAGATTATTATGTCTTCTTGTTGGATAGACGCGTGTCTTCTTACAAACCAAAAGTGACGCGTGCCAACCAAATTAATTGCGTGTCTTTTTTGGCAAACTGAAAGTCCGATGATACCCTTGCACACTGCTTTGATTTATTAACATATGGGATAATTTTGTCATATGAATGCGTGTTAAGGATAGACAGTGCAAAAATAAATTCATTTATAAGTAGCTAAATGTGTAAATATGTCATTGCTGATAAAATAGACACATATATAATCCTACATTCTCATGAGATTGGCTTTTATTATTTCATGACGTGGTATAAAGATTGAACTCCACAAGAAAATAGCTCAGGGAAGCACAGCAGAAATATACCAAGGAACATGGAGAGGTCTAGATGTTGCAGTGAAATGCATATTTCCAGATTTCTTTCGCTTAAATGACAGTGGAGTCAACTTCTTCGCTCAAGAGGTCGAAACATTATCGAGACAACGTCATAGCTACGTGCTCCAGCTAATGGGCGCGTGTCTTGACCCACCTAACCATGGTTGGCTTGTCACTGAGTTCCTAAACATGACTCTGAAGGACTGGCTACATGGCCCAGGTAAAAGAAGGAAAGAACGGGTCACTACACTCCCTCCTTTTGAGGAGAGATTAGCCAAGGCATTAGAAATTGCTCAAGGGATGCAGTATTTACATGAACACAAGCCTATGATCATACATAGAGACTTGAAGCCTAGTAATATATTTTTGGATGACGCATTTCATGTGAGAGTTGCAGATTTTGGGCATGCCCGATTTTTAAGCGATGAGGAAAAAGCGTTTACCGGTGAAACAGGCAAGATTTGCATCTCTTTTCATCTTTTCTACCATTTCAACTTGTAAGAACACAAAATACAATATGTGTGTGTTGTTTTTCCAGGAACATATGTGTACATGGCTCCGGAGGTGATTCGAAATGAGCCATATGATGAAAAATGTGACGTTTACAGTTTTGGGATCATACTAAACGAGCTTATAACAGGCCAATACCCGTATATTGAGACCGAGTATGGTCCGTCCAAGGTTAAAACAAAAACACACTTGCTAGGAACTAGTTATGTTATTACAAAGCTAGGAATTTAACATACATTGTGTGCATTTGTGTTGTTTGATAACCAGATAGCATTAGAAGTTGGAGAAGGCAAGTTAAGGCCAGCACTACCGAAGCATGAAGAGAATATTGAAGATCTTATAGAACTAATTCAACTATCGTGGAATGAAGACCCAGAATATAGACCATCTTTTGCTATGATCACTCGTGGTCTCAAATTGATATGCAATAGACTTGCTAACTATCCATAGATGTTTGCACTAAACAGCCCTAAAGAAAATGATACTGAAATTTTCGTTATTATGTTTGATTTTGGTTTCTATTATTTAACAAACAATAGCTATGTTGTAATACATAGATAATATAGTGCTAGATTTAACAAATTAGAAACTCATCCAGCAAACAAACCAGTGAGTATAAGACTTGTTACCTAACCAATCTGATTTGTATATTTTGCCAACTCTATGTACTTGATAACCAAATGACACGTCATTGATGGTACATGAGTGTATTTTATTTTATCTAGTCATAAATTGATAATATGTGTTCATAAACCGGGCGGTCGGGCTTTTGGGCACACGGAAAAGAGAACGGAAGGCTTAAATGAACAAAGACTATCCAAATTAGGTCTCATGCCAGTAGTGAGAAAAACCTTGCTTATCTATCTTTAGAAAGAGGATATAGGAGTTTTTGAACTAAAAAAGGTCGCCATTGATGGTACATGAGTGTATTTTATTTTATCTAGTCATAAATTGATAATATGTGTGTATTATATATCTTAATTTATTTGTCATTTACGTATTTACTAAAGTATATTTATTGATTTTTTATATCAATTATTACCTTGTTTAAATGTACCTATTGGTGTATATGATATGGTCATTTTTATTTTATAGCATAGCTTTATTTTGTTTATTAAAATTTTAATTACCAGTTTTATAATCATCACGTACACATAAATATTTCAAGTGGAT
>BJCM01096668.1:0-18543 GCA_018326385.1 Flaveria bidentis
AAACACATCGGGATTAAATATCACTTTATATGTGATTGTTTTGAAAAGAATTTAATCGATGTGGTTAAACTTAATACGGACTTTCAATGTGCCGACCTCTATACAAAAGCTTTTAATAAACCGAGATTTTTATATCTGTTAGAGGTCAAAGGCGTGAAAAAGAAATGTGAAGTGATTCTAGAATACGAAAGTCCATAGTCCGACGGGTAGAGTTATTTTTTATTTATTATTTTATTTCATTTATTTTATTTTTATTTTTTCGCCTATAAAATCTAAAAACTCAAAAATATTTTCGTTTTAGAATTTTAGGGGGAGAATAGGTTAGATTAGTATTCAACTAGTCGTTTTATTAAAAAAATGAGGGAGAAAGACAACTTAGCTAAAAGGAAAGAAATCAAATCTGTGATACTGATTCAATGAATTTGGAAAATGATAGTACACAGGGAACAGATTATTTGGGACTTCAAAAGTTCAATTGTTTAAGATGCAAAAGTCAAAGTTTAAGTCAGAAAAGTCTAAGCAAAATAAAAGGAAAAATGACAGCAAAACTAGTAGGCTACCAAGGTAACATAGAGAAAGTAGACTTAGAGGCTGTTAGTTCATTATATGATGTGCCAGTAGATTCAACACAATTGACAAGTAGACCTCATTGGTGATTCCAATTACAAACTAAGTTGTTCAACCTGCTATAGGTTCTCATCTTATCCCTAGTTAACACAATCAACATTGTTCCAATAAGGGGTGAAGAGCAAAATAAACGCCACATATGTGTGCGGACGACAATAAAATATGAGCAAAGCACATGAAAAATGCATAAAGCAATCTAGCTAATAACTTATTTTGTTGGTGCGATATGTGCAAAAAGAAAAATAATTGCTCAAACAAGAAGATAGGTTGTGTGCCTCTCTGTTGTGCGGTGGTACTGACCTGATGATAAGCATAACCTAAATATTCTATAATTCATTGTTGTTTGCGCCTCTCTGCTATACGATGGCACTGACCTGAGGCTTAGCATCTCTTTGAAAGCTCTTAGAATAGTCTCTTCTTGAAATATACCCGTAGACCGCTCAAAAATCTTCTGAGGAACGTTGATTACCATATAAGCGTGGGAACCACAAAAGCTTGTTGAAATAATTAAACCTTAACTCATCACCAGTGTGTGTCAAATGTCTGTGTATGGATTTAAGAGGACAAGTATACTGACAATCATCGTGAGCTGCAGTTCTTGAAAGTCAAAATCATTGTGTGTATCTTGTAGCTCTAGTATGCTTTCCTAAAATTGCTATTGACTATTAGTGAAAACAAGGATCAAGCATCAAAATTGTTTATTAAAATATCCCAAGTGATTCTGATATACCTATATGATTCCAAAATGAATCGTACCAGAAATGATAAACTAGAATTGAAGTTGTGCTGTCTAGGAATTAAAATCGATTATAATTACTCTAATAGGTTTAATATCCAATCTCCAATCAAAAATACAAAAATATGTCTTGATTTTGTTTGTTAAATTTTCTAGTTGCTTTATTTTTTCATTTTAGTCATTTAGTAAATAAAAGTCGGACTAGGCATCGAGACTTCACCTGTGAATCACTTACTCAAAAGGGTCACATCTGAGGTGATCAAAACATTCAAAAATAAAAATGAGTCACGTCTAAGGTGACAAATTCATTTTAAGTAAAAGCATCACGTCTGAGGTGATCAACAGGTTTTTCAATTTAAAAAGGTCATGTCTGAGATGATCATTGTTGATAACGCTTTATCTATTATTAAAAGGATTAAGTGGTTGAAAGTGCATAAGGTAAAATTCTTAACTCATAGTCATTCGCACGACTGGACCATAAGTATGTGCCAGTTAAACGAATGGGGCAAGATTATGAACCATTCACACGATTGGATCATGAGTATGAGCCAATCGCACGAATGGAGGTGACCGACTGAGTCAGTCAAACGACTGAATCCCAGTCGCACGACTGAATGGGACCGACTGAGCCAGTCACACGACTGAGCCCCAGTTGCCCGAATAAAGCGTGCGAATGGATCCAATCGCCCGACTGAAGATAAAATCAGTATAAATAGGGCTAAAGCCGGTCGCATATCTTCATCACCCTTCAATCACCCTAAAATCGCCCGAAAGCAACTACACTCTGCCAAAATTTGATTGTCGATTTCTCTCACTATTGTGTTACTAACAAGTTGTTGCATAATCTGTAGGTAATGAAAGACTGAAATCACACAAAATGCGCGATGAATTCAAACCCTAACATGCCCAAATTGTTTATAATCAAGAAATAAGTAATAACAAACAAATAGACCACATAAACGGGCAAATTGGTTAAAATGAAAGACATACTGTGACAATTAGGGTTCCTGCGAGTCTAAAGAGTCTAAACACAAAGTTTAACTTCAAGTTTTGACCTAGATTCGGGGTTAAAGTATTGAACAGAGAGCTATGCGACTGGTCACTCTGAATGAACTTCAAACGCACGATTGAACTGAGCGAGTGACTCAATCGGCCGAATGAACTAGGTGAATGACTCAATCGGCTGAATGAACTAGGCGTATGAGCACAATCACCCGATTGAACTCAGCCGCATGCTTAGTCGCACGATTGAACTCAGCCGCATGCTTAGTCGCCCGATTGAAGTCAGTCGCATACTCAATCAACCGACTGAACTCAGTCGTTTAGTTCAATCGCACGATTGAACCAGATAATTTCAAAACAGTTTAAGTTTCAAGTGTTTCTGTTATGGATTAATCTAATGTTTATGTGTCTTACGTTACAGAAACATGCAGAAAGGTGGACTATGAACACCAAGCACAACATATGTGCCCACCTTGATCCTACATCCCGGAACGCTACTGAGTTCTCAAGGATTATAGCTTTTCTGCGCTGATCACGGATCTTCAAGGCTATCTCGACTTCGTGCACACCTTACAGGTCCATCCAGCAGTCATTCTGGGAGAGTGCCAGAGTTGACAGATCAGTTGAGCCCCACTGTATACGGAGCTCAATCTTGGGTCAAGAGATAGTGATCACTGAGGAGGATTTGAGACGGGTCTTAGGCTTGGGTGAGGACGGAAGCCACCCAACTAAGTTACATCCCCTGACTGTCCGGGGATGCTTTATGAGGATCAAGTACGTCGGCGACTTAAATGTCAGGGTGCTGAACAAGAGTAACATGTGCCCTCAATTCAAGTATCTGGCACATGTGATCCTAAAGTGCATAGCCTCCAAGCGTGGAGGATTTGACGACCTCTTCCACCAAATACAGAATGCATACGTTGCACTGGTACTGAACCATCCATTCAGTTTCTCCCGCATGATCTTCTCCTATCTAATCGAGAACATAGAGGCCAAAGGCAATGAAGGCTTCTGCATCTACCCCCGATTCCTACAGATGATTATTGACGAGAAGCTTCCTTCACTGCCTAAGGAGAGTCATGATGCAGTTACTCTCTAGGTCATGGATGACACCACCCTTAGTAGGATGAAGGTCTACCTGGGCAAGCAGGTGAAGCCCCCAGTAAGGAGGTTGTTCGACCATCTGGCCAATGCAGAGTATGTGGCGCTAGCTAGGAGGAAGTGGCGCCACGACGAGAGTTATTCTGATGTTGAGCAGATTGCTCTACCCCTCCGATGATTCTAATGGAGATGACCACGGTGATGATCAAGGAGGTGATGGTTAGGGTGGACCCGAGTCTGCTCCCATTCATCCTGATTTCCAGATAGAGGAGGAGGAGGAATCTGATGAGGAGCTGGACGGTGGGGATCCGGGTCGTAGCCACTGAAAGAGGGCTTATGGCGGTTGGTGGACGCCAGGGTGAGTCCAGAGATGGTGTTACTATTAATGCTGATCCATCTTATACCCCAGACCAGCCCAATAGCCAAGGGGGAGCCTATGTGTCTAAAGGCTCCAGGAAGAAAAGGATGGCTCACCCTTATGGCAAAAAGGGTAAGAGGACAAGATTTTCATTGACCACATCCACTCCCACATCCACCACAGCTACCAGCACCGCTACCATACCACCTATCACTACCACACTCCCAACCACCACTACTACGGCCAACCCTTCACCATCCACTCATATCCCACCACCCATATTCACCACAGCCACCACCACTACCACCAGCCACCAAGCAGGACCATCAACACATACCACCTTTACCACAGGACCCACTCTACCCCTCATTGGGGTAGAGGAACATCTGGCAGCACTAAACCGCATGGTGCTGAAGCTGTTTGTTGCTGACGAAGAAAAAGCTGCTCAACTAAGTCATCTTGTGGAACTAAATGCTACCCAAGCATAGCAGATTGCCCAGCAAGCACAACAGATTTCCCAACTCCAGGAGCACAATGACCAATCAGTAAAGAGGATTGAGGAGTTGGAGGCCTCAACAAGACTATCATGCTTAAACTGAAGGGATCTAAAGATGAGCCTCTGAAGATTAGAGAGGGTGATGATGATGCTGATGAAGATGATGATGATGGTAATGATGATGAGACTGATGATGAAGAGGACAATGATGATGAAGGGATAAAGGGAAAGAAAGGCAGAGACGATGATGAAGAAGGGGATGCAGCTGCATATGCTCAGGGTCAAGAAAGGAGAACCAAGAGAACCCAAGACCAAGGAGCATCATCCTCTGCCCCTCCTGCTGAGAAGCCTACACTTCAAGACAAAAGTAATGATTAGAAGTTTATGTATTTGAAAACTTTTATACTTGAATCTTATAATTAAAATTCTGTAATTAATGTTTATATATCTTTATCAAATGTTTGATTGTCTTGATTATTTACTAATTGTTGATCTGTTACATGTTTAAATCAAGTAGATCAAATATCTCATCAAGATGAATATGATGTTTCTCCCTTATAGCAAATCAAGTCTCAATTCACAATGATTCTTGATTTGCAAGGGATTGTCAGAAGGTCGGTGAGCTACACTCCCGATGAAGGAGAAATCATTCACGACCTGACTGATGAGCAACTTGCTGAGATGTTCAGGCTAAATCCAAACGAGATTGTCAAAGATGTGCCTACTTTTGATGTTACCAATGACGACGAGCTCAACGATGTAGATGAAATAGAAATTGAGGATGTCACAGCAGACTACTATCCAGAGTACACTAACCGAGAGGGAAATGTGATCCCCAACTTGGGTGACACTCTCGGCAGTGCTACGTTTGACAAACTGGATGAGTTGGAAAAATAGACTAAAAAGAATGAAAGCCAAGCCCAAGCCTCAGACGCTGATGTTGATATCAAGAAGGCTGAATGGGCAACTTGTTTTGCTGAGATCCAAGCCCAGCGCACTGCACAAAAGCCAAATGCCTACACCAAGCTATACAAGGTCAAGAAACATCTAAAGGTGTCGGGCAAGATCACTGCATGGGCGTATTTTGAAGATCTTAACGTTTATGCAGTTAAGAGGGAAAAGGGTATAGAGTACTTCAGATTCCCACACGATCTGAAGACTCTCCCTGATTTGAGCTCAACCAGCTGGCGCGTCTAAACTTGTTATATGTTGATCCGAGGAAAATGTTAGGCTAGTTTGAGGCTGCACTAAGAAGGAATACCACACCAGGTGGGTAAACTTCAGACCTCAATAACCGAAGAGGTACATCTGAAGGTCTGAAGTGGACCTATTTCTAGAAAGCCTAAAGTCGTGCTGAAGTGGAGTCCTCCTCGCACAATGTCCAAAATCCCTCTAAGGGAAATGCCACAGGACTTCACTCCACACTTCAAGTGGTAGTATTATGATTGGAGAACAGGTGAAGCGGTCATAGTTTTACAGAAAGAGAGCAAGATGGAAAATATACGGGTGTTTGACCCTATGTGACTGACTAACTTGTCTTCAGATGATGTGTATACATTATACAAGTGGCCACTATTCTATGACTCATAAGACATTGTACAAGCCCTCCGGTTCCAAAATGTCATACAACTCTGTTTTGAATTCGAGATACATGCCAGAGTTACTAGAGAGGAAAAGTACAAGAAGTTTGAGGATCTAATGAAGAATGTTAGAAACTGATGTAACTAGATCCAATGGGGAGTTTGTTGATACATATGTACCTAGTTTAGGAGCTTAATGTAAAATGTCTTTCATGTCTTACATATGTGTAATGAATGAGTTGAATGAAATACAATATGTGATTAATGCTATTGATGTTTAATACTTCATTGTTTATTGTGTAATAACGCATATTGAACTAACTATATAAGTTTGTGGTTGTTTACATAGTTCTTAGTCAAGAATGGTGAGAAATGTGTTTAAACTTAATCATATGAAGTCTTCATGAGAATGGACCATGCTAATGGACCATACGCATGAACACTTCATGCTAATGGACCAGTCGCACGACTAAACCAGGAGAATGGATCAGTCGTACGATTGAGACATAAGATTGGTTCAATCCCACGACTGAACCTTCAGTCGTGCGTATGGACCAATCGTATGATTCAGTCGCACGACTAAACCATGCTAATGGTTCAGTCGTACGATTGACAAACCCTAACCTATAAATACCACCTAATTCGTGGAAAAACATAACACTTAAAAAATTTCGACTCACATACGTACCCTAGCCGTCCAGAGACTCTAGAGAACCTGTTCCAACTTCATAGTTCGCAGTTGATCGTGTTCTAATCGTTCATAACGTTTGATTAATCTTTAGATTGATCGAAACTACGTTCTCACTGATTGGATCGCCAATCAAATAGGATTCCGCACTATTTGATTAGGTATACACGAATTATCAGTTAGTACTCCGTACGTACACGGTCCTAACATGTAAATTTACAGATATACATACATACATATATATATATATATATATATATATATATATATATATATATATATATCTTGTATGTATATGTATGTATAAAGGGATGGTGATCTTTTGTCTAACTCTTTGAAGTTTTGCACACCTTATATAAGTAACAAAATATTGGTTTACCTTAATAAGTTGATGTATGCACTTATAATAGACATATATATTATAATATGTTTGTATTAAAATGTATATTCAAGGCTAAAATATAAGTATCCGTTGACTCGAACACGTATCTATACTTTGTGTATTATCCTAAATATGTACGCATCTTAGATATGTGTATGTATGTATTCCACCAAAGTGGTATACATTTGTAGTTTGAAAGTATTCATACTCGTATACATATTATTAACGTATAAATTCACTCTAGAAAATAGTACACATAATGACTATTATCACACTGTAATGAAATAATACTATGGTGTTATTATTATTATTTTTATATTAATAATACTATTGAAACCAACATAAGACACAATAATAGTAAAATCATCGATACTAATAATATTTATAAACATATTAAAAGAATGGTGTGACATAAGAAAATAACATAATTTACACATCACATGGTGTTAATTTTCGCCATAAATCTTATATACTGTTATACATATGAATTATGTTACGTCTGGTATTAGTAATAATAGTTCTCAAAATAATATTTAATTATAATATCGGTGTAATAATTTTGCTAATAATAATAACAATAATTTCTGTAATGATGACATTGATAATAGTAACAATAATACTAAATTACTCTTAAAACATGTGTGTTACAGATACTTTTAATAATAATTGAAGTGTGACACGTAATATCTTTTTGGTTCATAGGTCCTTTGTTAATATTGTTTTGTTGCTCGATTTACTAAATGAAGTATATTATTGTTGAACTCGTACACCCGACATATTAAATTTATAGATGAACTCGTACGTTTAGGGTTATACCTTTCCACTCAATTAGTGCTTTGACCGATGTCGACCTGATTTTATTGGTGTTGACTAGCTTTGACTAAAGGTTGACAAAGACCTCATTCACCACATTTTCCCTATTTAATTCCTAAATCGCCATGTCGTCGGAGTCAAGACCACTATCACTAATTGATTAATTTTGATAAGTATTAATTTCTATTTAAGTATTAAATTTGATTAGGATAATATTTAGAATATTTTATTATTTGTTTGAGTTGATTTCTTAGTTTGAGTCTAATTAAGAGTGTTAGTTATAGTTGTAGTATAAATAGACGGGTAGGGTATTATAATTTCTTGGTTCAAGTTTTCATTTGTGTTTATAATATCATAAGAGTCGTGAGAGTTTCACAAACCATTGTGTTCATCGTCAATTTTCATCTAGTTGATTCCACCAATTGGTATTAGAGCTAGAAGAAGATTGATCTATTGAAGAAGGTGAAATGCAAGACCTATGGAACATGTTATTGCAAACGAAGACCTAACTTGTTAGAGTATATCATATTCGATTAAATTCCGATCAAAAGAGTTGTGGAATCTAGTAATTCGATCACTAGTGATCGAACCCGAGCAAGATCAGTCTTGTTGGTATTTTGTGGAGTTTCTACCGATATAGAAATCCGTTACTACCACAAACCGTTTATACCAATGTCAAACATGAGTTCATTGTCGAAGAACAGCGGATCAACTGGTGTAGTTTAATTATTCGACTTAATTTTAATCGCAAATATGTGAGGTGTGATCAAATTTCCGAATAAGAATGAGAGTAGTTCTTCCGATCAAAGTAATAGGAGACGTGGAGTTTTCTTTTCTTTTTTTGTGTTTGAGTTGTTCACAAAGAGGCAGTGTTTTTGTTGACCGTGCGTTTGACAACAAGAAAAAAAGGGTTGAAGAAAGAAAATAATTAATTGATTAAAATAAGAGTAAGCAACAAGTTCCTTTGGTGAGGCGGTGTTTAGTTTAATTTTGGACAAAACAATTTTTTATTCTCACTTTAAGATTTTATTGTGAACATGATAGAAGATAGTATCTAATGGTGTACAGAAAAACTGATTTCAGAACCACTTCGATGAATAAATCGGAACCGATTTTGGGCCCAAACCAGTTTCAACCCGGTCCAACCCACCAGTTTTGGGGTGGTTTTGGAGCCCAACCATGGAAATCAAACCGGTCCGGGTTTAAATCGATTTCAAACCAGATACGAAATTGATTCGAAATCGGTTCCAAACCGGTTCATAACCTAGGCATCCAAACCGGTTTTCAAAATGTATTCATTGGGTAACGGCTATATAGCCTTTTTTTTACCGTTTGGTGTCCTTTTTGACCTTTTTGGTGAGTTTTTTACCATTATACCCCATTAGGTTAGTATATATGTATTGGATGTTTTGGTTGAATCACAATAACTTAAAACGCTCTTTACTCTAAAAAATCACAAAATTGCTCACCAATACTTTTGTTCTAGAAATAACTCTCTCAAAAATCTCTCAAATGGCTTCATAAAATGTTGAATCATCCGTTGGTTGTGATGCGTCTTCAAGCAATGTGGTGGTAGCAATCATTCCTATGGATAGGAACCCCAAAATATGGTACAATTAAGATTTATGTCAAATGGCTAGCGGTCCGAACAAGGCTCGTTGCAAGTTTTGTCATAAGTTTTTTAAAAAAGATGCAAACATAATGTTGAAAAATCACATTTCAAATAAATATTGTAAGGCGTTAAAAGGTGAACCATCTCAAGGTCAAGCTTCAAGAAGGCTTGTCATTCAAACATCTCGATAACAAATGTTTGACTCGACTCATTCAATGAACTCTCCAACCACGTTACACAAATGTAAGTCGTGCTACTTTTTGAAGAGATTGTTTAATAATGTGGAGAAAAGCTAAAAATAAATTAATATTTTATTTTAAAAATTTACAAACCGGTGTTAACTTAACTAGTGATGTTTGGTTGACTCCTCATCGCTCACCGGACTCGTACAATTATGTCACCGCCCATTGGGTTGAACCCGATTTGGGGCAAATGATGAAACATACGATTGCGTTTGAATTATTTGATTATCCTCACACCGGTCAAAATATTTTTTATCTCATTAATAAAGTTATTAAAACATATAAACTAGAAAACAAGAATTTCTCTATTTTTTGATAATGCGTCAAATAACACGCTTGCGATAGATCATTTCAAATTAAAATATAAACCAATGTGTGAGGGTGTGTTTATTCATAGTCGATGTGTTGTGCACATCATAAACTTAGTCGTTCGAGATTATTTAAAAATGATTGGACCAGTGAAAGATGGTTTTAGAAGAATGTTATGTGACATTTTTAGCAATAACCAATGATATATTAGATATCACAAGTTTTGTAAAGACGCAAATTCCAAATATTTAGGTTTGAATCGGGACGTACCAACATGTGTTGAAAAAGCTATTGAACAAAAAGAAAGTTTAGTAGACCTTCATAATAGTTTGGAAAACCATGGAAAGGCAAATACTTACTATCCAACGGGTTGGGTCATTATTGAAAAAATAACCAAAATGCTTCAAATTTTTAAAACACAATTACTTCTTTTTTGGAGTTTATTATTCAATGAGTCCGTTAGTACTTCACTAAATTTATTTAATAACTTCAAAATTAAATGAGATGTTGTTTAGGGGTAGACCTTATTCAAATATGATACCTCCAATGAAATTTAAACTTAAAAAGTATTTTAAGGAAATGCATTCGACTATTACATGTGCTGCTACTTTAAACCCTTGTTTAAAATTGTCGGGGGTTAAAACTTTACTGGATAAAATTACTTCTAATTTGGATTTAGAAGTTGATAACCTATTATATAGTAAAACTTTAATAACTACTTTTAACAAAAAATTTGAAAAAAATTATGATGTTTATTTGTTAAAATATGGTGAAACATCAAAAATCAATGAGGCATTAAAGCATGCGGCAAATACCGAAAGTTCGAATTATTCAATATTTGATTTATATAATACTTTAAAAGATGAATATAATAAATATCAACGTGGTAACACTTCTAGTAATGAACTCGAGAGGTATGGTGGAACAAAGTTTTTATCCACCATGAGTCCACAAGATTTTAAATTTTTTGACTTGTTGGCTTGGTGGAAAGGTAAAGAAGCTCAATTTCTCATTCTATCCATCAGGGTTATATTGATAAGACGAACTCAACTCACTCACCAAGCGGTTGAAATGTTAATTTGCTTGAAGGATTACTTGGTTACCACGTAAAGAGTACAAGACAAATTCTCATTTGAAGGAGAATTGGAATACGAAACAGAATTATACAAAGACGAGGTAGAGAGTAGATTGACACCCGAAATGACCAATGATGAAGCGACATATGATGAGTACCTTCGTAACAGTTCCGTTTTTGGTGTCAAAGAATAAATGTACAAGTATGCAACGAACGAATGAAGAAACGACTAGTTGACTAGACTGAATGTTTAGTTTTTTAAACCTATTAATTAAACTTCTATGTTGTTTAAATTGTTTAAAAATTTTATATATTTCCCTTTCATTATATATCTCACTTTGATTAAATTAATGAATGTATGATTAACTTAATATAAATAATAGATGATTATATATTTTAACAAAAAATTTGAAATTTTTTAGTTAATAAATATGATTATATATTTTAACAAAAATTAATATAAATATGATCATATATCTTTAACACCCTAAAAATATTATATTATAAATTTAAAAAATGAATTGTTTTGGGCCCGAACCGGTTTCCAACCCGACTCAAACCGGTTTAATAGGTTTGGGACTTTGATTCTTGGAACTGGTTTATAACCCGAACCGGTTTGGGGTCAAACCTATTTTGACCGACATTGACCAAACCGGTTTCGGTTTGAACCCTAAACCGGTTTTGGTTTGAACCCTAAACCAATTTTAAAAAAAACCTGGTTTGTATATCTGTAGTAGTATCCCATCCAGCACATCACTTGTTCCGACTCGTGAAAACAATAGTACGTCATTTCATATTCCATGTTTGACATCAACGAATTACAACACTTGGATTATTTTTATGGAGTCCATCTTGGATGCACAAATCTTGGATGCACAAGGGTTGTAGGAGGCGATTGACTCGGTGATCGGTGGAGCGGTTGATGAAAAGAAGAACAAGGTTGCAAGGGTGGTTCTTTTTCAAGCGCTATCGGATATATACTCCTTCAAGTTGCTAAGAACCGGCAAGCGAAAGATATATGGGAGGCTTATGGGTAAGATTTCTTGGTGTTGTCAGGGTTCAAAAGGCATGATTGGCTACTTTAAGTAGAGAACTCGAGCAACTTCGTATGAAGGAGACAGACACGATTGAAAATTTTGCTGGAAAGTTTAGTGGTTTTGTTTCAAAGTTTACTAGCCTCGGCTCGAGTCTTGATGATGAAGTAATAGTTCGCAAGTTGTTAGATTCGATGCCAAGTAAGTATCTTCAAATTGTTGTCTCTATTGAACAATATTTAGATATCGAGACTATGCCATTTGAGGAAGTGATAAGTAGGTTGAAAGCCTAGGAGGAACGGATCAAATTTCAAGATGAGACAAATAATAACGATCACAGTAAGTTGTTATTCTCTAAAACCAAGTAAGATGTTTTAATTACAACGAGTTTGGACATTACGCAGCCAAGTGTCCTAAGCGAAAGAAAGAAGAAGAAAATTTGGCCCAAGATGATGAGCCAATGTTGTTTTGATAAGTGGGTTAATATCAGGATTAAAAGGGAGAATAATGCATTATTCTTGATAAGTATTAGTTATATATTTAAAGTTTAAATTTGGTTGAGATAATGTTTAGAATATTTTATTATTTGTTTGACTTGGTTTCTTAGTTTGAGTTTAATTAGGAGTGTTAGTTATAGTTTTAGTATAAGTAGATGGGTTTGGTATTGTAATTTCTTGGTTCAAGTTTTCATTTAAGTTTATTATATCGAAAGAGTCATGAGAGTTTCACAAATCATCATGTTCATAGTCAATTTTGATCCAATTGATTCCAACAACTATCACTACTCTTATCTCCGCTTAAGCCCATCACCATTGTTGTTATCTTGGTCTGTACATGAAGAATTTAGGTTTTGGTGTTGCTAGATTCAAAGTAGAAGAAGGTTGGTGACGTTTATGGCGGCTAAAGGTAGTGTTACCACCGTGAGAGGACTAGAAAGGTCACCGGAGATTGAGGGTGGCGGTTGCTGCCTCACTCTCTCTCTCTCTCTCTCTCTCTCTCTCTTGAATCTTTGAAAATCCTAAAATAGGAAGAAAAGAAAGTTAGTGGGTTTATACGGTAGGGTTTAAGGTGGGTTTTTCTCACGGTGTCAGTTCGTATTGTGTATGAACCTGATCTACATTCCGTTTCCCGTTTTTTTTTATTTCAGGATGCTAAATGATAATTATAATAAATAGCCTCTCAATATATATTTCACTAGATCTATACGTTGAGTGGTTAATTGAGTCGGAATGCGTTGACGTAGCACATTTGATCGAGTTTAATCGTTTAAATTGTTTTCTCATGTTGAACATAAAAATATTATTTTAACAGTAACAATGTGTGAAATTAAGTAGTTGTTAATGCATCAGAAACATTTAAAAAAACAATGATATTGACACACATGTGTTTAATTTGATTTATCGTTTTGGCATGTGTAATTAATTGGTTAATCGTTTGAGTAGGGTTTATAGGTGGATACTAATAAAATATATTATATTTCATTGCCTTGACTCTCGGTGTGTCGCAACTATAACGAAAACTGGTTATTTTTTGCGTTAACCGTGTATCAGTCTTAATGTTCATTTATAAGTCTAAAATAAGTCATGCTACAACCTATTAAGATTGTCTACTTATCGTTTAAGCATTGGACTTTAGAAGAATCTAAATTTCTTAATGGGCCATATTCTTGTGGTTTGAGCCTTTATTAGGCTTAGTTTGTTCGGTTGGCTTCTTGTTACTCCTAAGTATCCATGGTCCAAATATGTTCATTTCGTTCCAACATTTAAACAAGAAATCTGGTTAGATTTTAGGGTTGTCACATTCTCCCACACTTAAAAAATTATGTCCTCAAAATTATAATGCTACGAATACCGATACTAAAAGGCACATAATAGTTTCCACGATTGCATGAGCTATGTTAAGAAGATGTTCCACCTTTTATGATTACATACGGCATGCATCGACAGATCTTTTACAATAATCATCTTATTTATACGAGGGGCTTCTAATTCAATCAACCTTTTAAAACACTTAATCTTATCTTTGATTACATCTCTATAATCTATGACTCGATAAGATTTTAATCATGAAATAGATAACTTCTAATCGATCCAATTCTTCAATTGTGAATCGAATTACCTCCAACAAGTTGACATCGGATCTTCACATTAAGTTCAAAGGTAGAACATCACAGTTTCATTCTATTAGAAGTTCAAAAATAAGATAAGAACGATTTCTTATCCTAACATTATCTTATCACGATACATTTCCACGTGTAAAAAAAACTTACTAGACTTTCATTGTTTAGTTAAACTCAAGTAGTTCGGGATGTTCCCTATGAATGAAATCCCAAAGTCTTCATGAAAAAGTATTTGTAGCTACAATCTAGTCTTCAAGGTGAGACTTTCAAGAGTATTTTACAATTACGTTTGCTTCGGATATAATAACTGTTTCAATGAGGGTTGAGACTAGTGGCAAGATATCAGAAATGTTGTCTTCCATATTCACATCCTTCGTGTCAAAGCTGAGAAATTGTTTCTCTACAACGTTTAACACCAACTCTTTGACTTAAGCTTCAAAGGATTGGAAATTCAGAATGCGAGTATATAATTTAATAAATCTAGAATTTGGGGTGTATATTTTTTTGTAATGTAAAAATTGACTAAATCAAAATCAAGGAATTATCGAGCTTCTAAAAAAGTTTTCTATCGTCGTAGTAATCAAATGAGGATATTAAATATCTTAATTTAAAATATAATGTAAATAAAAATGTGATTATTATCAGACCTTCTGTGGCAACATGCCACTCCTTAATGCTTTCAACTTGGTTTAAGTGTTGTGTACACGTAGTCGTTTACTCTACGACAAGTATTTTGTATCTGGATTTGCTTTGCTTAGTTTCTCATTGTTATGCTTAGGATGTATCCTACGCCATAGGATTAGCCAGAATTCAAGTGTACCTATAAATCCACCTTTACATCACGCACCCCGTAATCGTCAATTTACCTTACACAATCATTCTAGTTCCTCCCGTTACGTGTTCTAGTTTTTGTCTCAATGTCTCTATCGTGTTATAGTTGTTTTCAAATGTTTTTATTCTCATGCGATAACTTCTATAATATTTAGGCAGACTCGCAGGTGAGTCAGTCCAGACACATAGCTCAAGCATTTAGTCATGTAACAAGTTTTAAACTAAAGTATGAAGTGAATTAAGTAATATGTAGTATGCGTGATAACTTGTCAATATAGCCTAACAAATAAAATCATGTGTGCAATAGTGTTTCTTAATGTGCATCAAATAGTTCACGATTTAAAATATGAATTTATAGTATATGTACACACTTAATTCAAGTGTCACTATTAAAGAAATCCTAAATCATCATGTCTTAATGTCTCGCCTAGTTAGGGCTAAATACACCCATTGTACATTATCAAGTCATAGTCTAGAGGGTTTCAGTTGTTTAAAGGCTATACGTATTGGTTTTTACATGTCTTAACTTAAAATCTAGGTAATTCACATGTTTCTATGATTAAAGGAGTTTAACACTTATTGTTTTAGTCTAGGTAACCCTACAAGAAACCTGATTCTCTAGAACCAATAGCTTTGATACAACACCCCATTTTAGCGGGGGTGTGACAATAAAACATTTGATTATTCTTCTTAAATTTAAAACCTCATTAGTGGGGATGGATGTTAGTCTCCTAATGCCAAGTAGCTTCATCATCCATGTTATCCTCAACAATCATCATTATCTGTTGATATGCTTACAAAGTTAGTGTTACTGAATGAGTTTTAGCTTTATAATAATGATATAGAAAATATACCATTAACTAATGAACACACATTCATCGTACAAAATAGTCAGATTGACTTTTTTTAACATTCTTCATCGTTTTCATTATCTTTCTTTCATTATCTTTCCTCTTTCAAAAACTAAGTTTGCACAAAGCAAGAACCTAAAACATATGGTTGGCAACGAATGCTAACCCATTCCAGTACAACATACAAAGTGGTAGATAACCCTTGGCAGTTGACCCACACTACAAGGCACGTTTGTTGCTCAAGAATAAATATCCATTCATTTCATAGTTAATCTCAAGGATTAGACCTCAGATGTGCATCCTTATAGGCTAATTAAGCCGAACATCAGTTGAGCTAACAACAACATGGTCGTGCACCTCCATTCATTTTGCTTGCAAACCTTTTTATCATCATTAGGGTTGAGGGTATATTCATTAGGTTTCACTATTGTTTCTTTTAGTTTTTAATTTTCCATTTTGTCATAAGTAATACTTTATAGGTTTCTTTCATTGTCGTCACATAACATGAAGCATTAAATATCACTCATAAACCACATAATAATTCATATAATAGAATTATAACATCGTCACATAACATGAAGCATTAAATATCACTCATAAAACCACATAATAATTCATATAATAGAATTATAACATTAAATCCTTAGACATCTAGATAGAATTATTGATAAAATATCCTAAGTAACACTTAATGTAGGCAACTGTAAACAAATACGGGTAGCTACTAATACGTGTGTAAAAGGACTAATGCAGATGGGTAACTTAATGTGCGTAATAGTACTTTGGCTTATGCGTCTGCCTAGGACAAATGCGGATGAAGGACTAAAGCAATCAATCAATGCGGATGACCAACACTTAGTCATTATGAATGTTAGAAAAAATATAAGTGAATGATGCCAGTGCAATCACCAAATGCGGGTGACCACTACGTAGTAAATGCAAACCATAGTGGATAAATACGGGTGAAAGGAATAAACACGGTGAAGAGTAAAGAAATGCAACTAAGTTAAACTTTTTTCCCAGTTTCTTACTTAGCATTTCTACACCTTAAACAAGTCATACATACTACTAATTCATAGATATAGTCCTCAAATAGCTAGGGTTCATATCTAGAGCACACCATGCATGCAACATCATCATAAACCCCATTAAAACATAGTATTTCTCGTAAAAATGTCACCTTTATCATAGAAATATAAGTTCATCAAAGATTTACCATATTACCATGTATATCAACCTCAAAAGCTAGAAAACATGTAAAAGAAGGAATCTAGAACTCACATTAGAAAACCTTTAAGTAAAACCCTAGAATTGAGAGTGGATCTTAAGATCTACACACATGCACACATAAAGTTTAAGACTTTACTCATAGAATCACATCAAAAACACCTTAAGAGCTTAGATGTAACTTAGATCTAAGATGAAGCATGATAAAAAGCATACCTTTGATGAATCTTCAACTTTCACTCTTTAGAACCACAAGGAGCTTTCTCTCTCTAACTTGGGGTTGATTTGAGTGCATGGGAGTGAGGGGAGGGGCGACTCGCCTCTTTTATACCCGCTTAAAGATAACTTTTGCTTTTGTCTACCTTTGGTCATTTCACTTATTTAAAGTCTTCTCTTTATTCATTTTCTTTTCCTTTCCAGATTTTCAGGTGCTACGCTAAGAATGACGTAACTTATGACACTATAGCCTTTATTATTATTTCTTGATGATGAGAATTCATACCAACATCTATCCTCAATGCTCATGTATTTTCTTATGTGTTTGTTTACGTGCTTGCTATGTATTATTGAATTTAGTTTAGTAATAAATTTGAATACACATATGTGTCATACTTGTATAGTAGATGCAATTAAATGATGCAAGAAAACTTAAGATTTCTATCCATGTTGCAATTATCTTTAGATTAAGATCCCATGGGCCAACACCTTTTAACATAAGCGTGTTTATGTCTTCATACTATTTAGATGCTAGTCATGAATGATTAATATATATAAAAAGAGAGGGACGTTGGTTTCAAAATCCGTAACATGTTGAGAATGACAAATGCAGTTACATCTACTACTTTGAATGTAACACATGAGACGATCATGTAACAACATCTATTTTCCTTCCCACTATTTATGATGATGATGATCTTTATGCATCATGTAGAAATGTATTATGGGGTTTTGTGGTTTTTAATTATTTGCTTTGAGTCGAACTTGTCTATATATACGAAGAGGATCATGTCTGAACAATAACAAATATAAACAACTGATTTTTATTAATTGTTTTATAGTTTTTAGCTTTTGTACTACTTGCATACAATAATACACGTGTTATGTTATGAAACCCAAGGGGGAGGATAATTGGGGCCGCGGGGGGTCCTTCTCTCTTTTTTTGTCGGTAGTGTTAACTTTTAGTCCAGTTGTGTAATTTTTTTTATAAATATCAAGTTTGTCACCCCCTAAAAATATTTATTTCGCCCCAGCCCCCTATGCGAGTGGTCAAGCTCCGCGACTGATGAAAACTAAAAACCACTAAGCTGATTTTTTTCGTAAGTTTACCTATACATATAAATGTAATAAGAGCACACATGAGATACACATATTTAGGTTTTAATGTTATATACCAAGTAAGCTAATTCGTCCATATATATAGTTTCTAACTTCAAGGTGATGATCAAGAAACAAAGATTACA